>QQSS02204602.1:0-11870 GCA_003687565.2 Craspedacusta sowerbii
ATGATGATGATGATGATGATGATGATGATGATGATGATGATGATGATGATGATGATGATGATGATGATGATCATGATTTTTGAGATAATCAGTTCATATGTACCTAAATTAGTAGCCTGAAGATCCGGAAATGTATATTTTTTAGGGTCTGCGTTTTGCGCAGGGATTTAAAGGTAAGAAGAGCTCAACCCGGAGAATTTAAATCATTTTTTTTAGGCGTTATTGACCGTTTATGCTGTAAGTTTTACCAACATTTTTGACAATATTCTCTGCTTTAGTTTTCGTTGCTATGTACCAGTACTGATTCTTCACGATGCTCATAGGCCGAGATTATTTGGCCATTTTCCATGTTTATGTTGATAAGTCAAGAGATGCCATGTTCACGACATTATGAAGGTTTCATATAAACCTGCGAATTCAAGCTGGTTGATCGCAGCACCTACATTAAACTACAAGGCCTGCTGGCAGAAAACGCAAACTCAGACACATCACTAGTGGGCAGTTTAACATAAAGTCGAAATTCACAACCACCCACCAAGATCACCTTCAGACTTTCCTCCTTTTCAAACAGTTCAAAAATCTCCCACTCCGTCATCCTGAGCTTAAACCAGCTTGATTTTAACCCGTGCTGAGTTTCTTTTCAGCTTCACAGCTGTAAAGCGGCTGGATTCTAAATTGCAGGATTATTCTCTCCTGGAACATATCCCCACGGTATTTGCTGGAAACAATAGTGTGAATTTCGAGCAGCAATATCTTCAGCACGCTGCTTATAACCAAAGTTCTGTTCTTAATCCTGCGCCATGCAGTTTTAGATCCATAGCAACAGTCTTTTTGTTAAATATCGCACACTGTCTCGAATGCTTCGCATACTACCTTGATTTATCTGGCTAGTAACAAAGAACCTTTAATTTCTAATCCTGGTATAGCCTGCTCTTGAGTTGGGTAGATTTTTGACTTAGCGATAAAATTAATTCACTATATAGGTGCAGCTTGGGTTGCGGGCATAGGTTGCAGGACGAGGAGCAGGTAAGAAGTCAGAGCTTTTAGTGCATCGGCCAAGATCATTTCTGTCAAGTCTAAAACGTTCGAATTATTTAAAGTACCAGTTAAATAACTTAGGCTACGACAGCGCAGCGGACTGGCAGCAAGGACTAAGTGCTTTAAAGTGTGCTACTCTTTCGTAAGCCTTACTTAGATTTAGTACAGCGACTGGATTAAGTAAGTAGCTTACACCACTCTTGGCTTTGCCGTGAGCCACAAATCGCAAGCAAAGTGTAAATGCAAAAGATGGATTGTTAGAAATGTCAGTGCATCTTTAGCGACACTGATTTACTGTAATAAAAAACAAGCACCGACCGCTGCTTCTTAAACGGGAAGACATTTTAGACATTTTGTTGAGATTCATTTGTCGACGCGTTCGTTCTTCATCTTAATCTCAAGTGTCTTGCGTTTTTAAAGTTATAATTTGGCTAGAAATGGGCGGGAAGAAGGCTGGTAGGCGGGGAAGAATGCTGGAAGTTGGGGAAGAATGCTGGAACGTTAGTAAGCATGCTGAAAGGCGAGGTAAAGCGCTGGAAGGTGGAGAAGAATGCTGGAAGTTGAGGAAGAATGCTGGAAGGCGGGGAAGAATGCTGGAAGCTGGGGTAATGTGCTGGAAGGTGGGGTGAAACGCTGGAAGGTGGGGTTAAATGCTGGGCGGTGCTATTAATCTTAAAAGGCGGAAAACTATGGACCAAGTTTTGGACGGAGGGAGATGGGCTCGTACGGAGGAAGGTGATCAACTGTGATTGTAAATTTCTGATGCACTGACTTCTGTTTCAAGCAGCAAGACTTTTGGTGATATATGTTAGGAAGACGTGAAAGTGCAATCTTATTGAAAAAAAAAATCGAAATATCTGTTGTGCCTTTCAGTGTAGGTCCGCAATCAGTCTTTTAATTTTCCATTCCTTTCTTTGTCAAGCTGTGCGTCGTGTTGATGATTCTGCTGCTTTAGATGTAATCCAAGTTTTCTCAGAACAGTTTTTTTGTTACCTAACTTTTTGAGTTCTTTGCATATTCTTGCCAGTGGTCAGCCTAGGACGCTGCAGGCGGAATACTTTGGGAGATCGTGGTAACATTTAATGCTGTGCTTTCTTCCTCAGCTCCGATACCATCTTTAAGCGGTACAAGCAAATGTGAACGCAAGTGCCTGGTCGTGACGCACTTGCCAATTAATGCTAATGTTTATAATGGTGTGGCGAGCGGGCCTTGCTTATGACGATAAAGTGCCTTCGGGATAGGCGTGCTATGGATGGGTGTTAAGCTTTACGGGACGGAGTGAGTTCGGTTGAACAAGTGCTTAGATTGTGCATTCAAGCTCCCAGCCACGTTCTCTTTGATTTTGGATCTTTCGTTTATAGTAAGTATTTATAAAATAAAATGCTTTTTTGTTGCCGGTTCGCCCCATGAAGGCCCAATCATGGTGCGGTTTATCCCTAAGGTAATAGCTTGCAAGCCAGTCGCGAGTAACTTTGTTGTGCTTCAACAAATGACGCTTGACTATGTTCATGGCGTCTTCATATTTAATTAAATTTCGTTCCTCATGCGATGACCTCTTTGGTTTTCCGTCACTAGGGTGTTCTCAGGGCAAAGAGCGCAGTAGACGAAGCTTCTTTGTAGCTCTGCAGTTTTGCAGTCTTTGATTAGGGTTTTTAAGCGGTTTGGTCGGCGGGTTTTTGATGCGTGCTCACTTCTACGTCGGCATCTATAATACACAGGAAATTACTATCGAACCTAGAACCTTTAGTGCGTTCTCTTTTCATCCGTTCGTGCAAGCAGCTACTCTATACTCTACTTCTTTTACTTTTGAACGGATCGAATAGACGAGCGAAATATCACATTTGCCAGTGCTTTTACAAACCATATTATTTTTGCTGATTTTAGGTGCCATGTCAAGTAAAGCGGATTCTTATATTTGATCCACTCGTTGCACTATTTCGGATTTAAATAATTTAATTTTTGAAGCGGCAGAAGTTCCACGTCGGAATCACTTCAGAGCGACAGAATAAGTTTGACATTTTCAGCTCTGCCGGGCTTGTCAAATTTAGTCAAATTTAATTCGATGAAGCTCAGCGCGGCGGAAGTGCGACGTTTGAAGGAAGCATTGCTCCTCCAAAGCAAGGCTTACGATTGGCGCGTGTTTAGTACTAGACTACACGGCGCTTAGCCTCTTGCATCAAAAGCACTCGACTCCCTTATCATAGACGGCCACTCGAATACTTAGAAATTCGAAGTCAAGACTATCGAATTAGTCAGACGCCTCAGACACGTTGCCGACGTTGAGGTATCAATCCGTAGGCGCTGCTACTGCTACAGCTGCAGCTAGTAGCTGCGATCTTGCGGTCCATAAAAGATAGAAAGTATTTTTAGATGTAAATGGAGAAATTTAGGTCTGAAGCTCCCGTTTCCTTGCGGCGTGGCTCACAATAGAGGCATCAGTTAGCGTGGAACACTCGAGTGCTTATTGTTAAAGGACGGGGATGCATTTCAGGTGATCAATCGCTCCAAGTGAAGATGGACACTCGAACCGCTCGAACTGCTTTTGGCAATGTTTACGTTTCACTACCCTTTTAAATAAGCATTCAGATTTTGCGTTTTGCAAAATGAAATGCTTGCAGATATTGTTGCAGATTTTCCACAGGCCCTAAATAGGTACGGGCTTGTTGCGAGCTAAGCTTTTACCGTGCTGGGACGTTAGATAGTCGTAACGTCGGTCCACGCCAGTCAAAGTATTATCGTTCAAAAAAGAAGCTTCGAGTGGGTTGCATTGGTTAGTGCGGCCGTGGCTATCCAGAGGCATTAATATCAAATGTTAGAAACAAATATATCAATATAACAAATCAATATAAATGTATAGCAGTTTATGGATATGGGATTAAAGTTTTTCTGCTGCCTACAATTAATGCTGATGCGAGCTCCTTAGATGTCGTTTATTTCAAACCAGTTTCGTCAACAACAAAAAATGAAACTGCATGATTCTTTTATAAGTTTTTTTTTTGTTCCTTGGACAGGGACAGATATATTAGCTTTTCAAACTTTTTGTTTTTATTGCACAGCAACGATGGCATTGTTGCGCCAGGCATGGGTTCTTTCACTGTTGGTGCGATAATGCTATAACATTATCTCAGTAATATCAATATACCTCAATGATATTAGCCCAGGCTACAGAGAATGGCACCCGTGCCATAAGTTTATGTATGGGTGGTTTGGCTTACTTTAGTTCTCGAGTTTTCAGACGCGAAGCCTTATCTTATTCTTGTTGGTGGTGCTGGTGGCGACGATGATGATGATGCTGCTGTTGCTGTGTGACAGGGGCGTCGGGCATTTGGGAAATAAGAATGAGACTAAGTGAGCTCCAAGTGCCAGAATTCGGGGGGATTATCTAGATGAGGCCCAATGGCAGGTACTGATTTTAGGAGAGAAGGCAGTATCTCTGCATTGATACATGTACGTATATATTGTACGCGAAATTTTGCTACAGCGTTATTGGATTTAATCTTACTGTGCTATTTCGTTTGGTTTAGTACAAGCTCAAGATTATCCTGTCTTGCTTTGCAAGAAAAAAACAAAGTAACATGCGCTGTGCGTTAGTATTCGTCACGGAAGCCGCTTGCTTGGCCATGTGGATTCCCGTGGTATCGGCAATTCCCTTGAACTTCCCAGCACCAAAGATGGCTGCGAACTCGTGCGATGTAGTTTGGTACGAACGAACAGTAAACGCCTCCAAATGCGGCCAAGTTGTTGTAAAGGACACTTTCTGTATGGGCTCCTGTACCTCGTATACAATTCCAATTGTTTTGGATGTGAGCGAGGGTGAACCAAGCACGCCAAGCGTGAACTTCTGTCAGACATGCTATCCTTCAGAAATGGAGGAAATCGCGTTTAGCGTGTCATGTGCCGATACCCCGGATGTGGGCGACGGGCACGGCACTGCGCCAGGGCGAAGAAGAAGGGACGCAGAGACCGTGGTTTTGGAAATAAAGTTGCGGAGAATTCGGAGCTGCCGATGCACAAACACGAAATGCACAAGTAAGCGCTGAGTACCGGGTTTGCATTCCGCCATCGACCCTGGTAGCATGAAGATTTTAATCTTGCGTTTTTCTAGAATCTCAATCCTGGGAAAGCAAATTTTGTGGAAATGAAAAGCAAGGAAAGCAGAAAACTTTTGAGAGGTTTCATACACAAGGTGTTTAACCTGCATTCTCTGGGTGCCAGTATCGTGTTTTGCTGGTTGCAAGCCTGTCGCAAAAGCTGGTGCCGAGTTGGTGTTAGACAGCTACGCGCAATTTGGTCGCCCGTGTTTGATTGTCCTGTTAAGTTAAGTCGCCCGTACATAAGCACGAGTTTTCTGATCACCGACGCTCTAGCTAAAAGACTTTAAACCGATGTTTGTATCTGTTGTTTTTCATAGATCTATTGTTAATAATATTTGAATAAGATTTCTTTTCGGAAGGACATGCAGAAATGTTAGTAAAAATGGCAGTTTCTTTTTGAGAATTGTCGCGAAGTAGTTCGGTTCGAGAGAGAAGGCCAGTGGGTTTGATTGTAGATCTTGTCGTTGAACTCTGATTTTACATATTTCAAACTCAAATTTATACTATTTTGCTACATAAAGAATCGATCGTAAAAGGTAATAATTAGGAGAACGCCCAAAACCCACACATACTTAAATAACATACTGGATAAAGACAATCATCGTACACTGTAATAAACTTGCCACACCTATAAAGCTAAGTATAACGTGACGCACGATGGCCGTCACAAACATGGTAACCGACTACAATTAAAATACCAATAAAGACACACCCATAACAAAAGTACTAGATTAGCGACACTCCGGCCACCAAAAAGGATTGATTAAATAAAATATAGTACATGGTGTTACACCTCTTCGGCGAGAAATCGCATTCGTTCCTGAGGCCAACTGCTTCATCTCGTAGACGGTTCGTTAAGTCACTTCTCGTCTGATGGGCGAGTTCGTAGCATCAGTTATCGTCGGTTTACGGGTTGCTATAGATACCTCGGACGCGGTGAGCTATTGTGAACGCTCGCTGAGAATCACCAATCCCGTCTTTCGGCATTGTTTTCCGAAGAATACTGTCATTTGTAGCCCACGACCGTGATTGGAAGCGGGCGTTCCGCCTGACCAAGTTAATGCGAGAGCAACATTCGAGAGCTTGCGAAGAAATCGGTTGCGTGCCAGTCGGACAAACTTTTGTAGACAAGTTGTCGTCGGTATTGTAGGGGTCTTGGAAGTTGTGATGTCCTCTGTAGTTGTAGTAACCTTGGTAGTGGTAGGTTCCTCGGTAGTAGCGATCGCCTCTGTAGTGGTAGGCGCCTCGGTAGTAGTGATGGCCTCGATAGTAGTATGCGCCTCGGTAGTTCCGATCGCCTCGGTCGTGTCGAGCGCCTCGGTATTTGCATTCGCCTTGGTAGTAGTCTCGGTAGATGCGTTGGCCTCCGTAGATGCTTTGGCCTCGGTAATGGCCTCGGTAGTGGCCTCGGTAGTTGCGTTGGCCTCGGTAGCGGCAGGCGCCTCGGTCGATGGGTTCGGTAAGCGCAGATGCGTTGGCCTCGGTCGTGGCCTCGGTAGTTGCGTTGGCCTCGGTAGTGGCCTCGGTAGTTGCGTTGGCCTCGGTAGTGGCCTCGGTAGATGCGATGGCCTCGGTCACGGCAGGCGCCCGTTCGGTAAGCGCACTTGAGAATAAACTTCAGAATAATCTTTTCCACTTACCAATAGTCTAAGGTCGTATAGTGTGTCCTTTGTATCATCGATAAACGCTCCCGCGTTTTCAGCAGATCCATCGATAGACTCCTGTGGCAGTAGAGGTAAATCTTGTTGTTGTTGCAGGTTGACGAAAAGGTCCCTTTTGTCGTTGAGGTGCGAGAGGAATTTCGTAATCTCGCTAGCTGCGGAAGTAGAGTTTAGGCCCTTTGCCTCCTGCAGAAGTCTGTGCGCCCGTCTTAAGTGTGTTCGACATTTTTTAGTCATAGCACCAAAATTGTCGCGAAGTAGATCGGTTCGAGAGAGAAGGCCAGTGGTTTTGATTGTAGATCTTGTCGTTAAACTCTGATTTAACATATTTTTAACTCAAATTTATACTATTTTGCTACATAAAGAATCGATCGTAAAAGGTAATAATTAGGCGAACGCCCAAAACCGACACATACTTAAATAACATACTGGATAAAGACAATCATCGTAAACTGTAATAAACTTGCCACATCTATAAAGATAAGTATAACGTGACGCACGATGGCCGTCACAAACATGGTACCAACTACAATTAAAATACCAATAAAGACACACCCATAACATAAGTACAAGATTAGCGACAAGAATTAATGCAGCGTCGTGAATTAGTCGTCTTTTTTTAACACAAATGTAAGAATTTGGTCTTTTGTAATAAGTAAGTCTGACGAGGCCTTCCTTGAATTTCTTTTTTTTTTTTGCATAGCCAATCGGCGGTGCCGCAGGGTACATACCCTTACATACGGCGTCAGTGGATTATGCCACCCCCAGACATTTCATGTCGTTTTCTGCTCCTGGACTGATGAGAACTTTTAACACTTTTTGCGTTCCTGCATTTTAATCTGGACTTGCTGATAAAGCAGCAAGACAAACTATCAGTACCGGCATTTGTTTGCTTATGCCTCTGTGTTTGGTATGCCTGTGTGTTGTGTGTGTGTGTGTGTGTGTTGCGCTTGTGTATGGTCACTCTAAAAGCTACCAAGAGAGTTCCTCGAAAGAAATTGTATTTTCGAAGTCCAGTTGAACTATTGATTTTTTTTTCTTCTAACGGCTAGAGGTCATGACACTTGTGGGGCAAGATCGCTGTACGTAAACTCATCTGGAACTCTTGCGTGAGCACAGGCACGTTTGATTCCCCGATAAGTTCAAAGGTGATGGCGAATAGACACGGATCAACATTGATTATCGACAGACCTGTCGTAAGGGTGCTATTTCCGGTGTTTTATGACTGATCGAAATGATAGCTATTGTTTACGGGATTGCGCCACTGGCAGACAAATGAAATGCGGAGTTTGCCAGTTTATTTTTTAATACCCTCGGTGATCCAGATGTGTCTGCGATGTAGCGATGTCTGCTGCCCTGCTTGTCGCCCTTCCCTCCTTAGCAGTAAATGCGTTAGATGAAGTAGTTTTGGGAAAAAGAGGTCGTTTCGAGAGGCCATTTTTCAAGGCAAGCATGTTTGCTTAGCTCATATCCAAATATTTCTATATGTGCCTCTTGGCTAGAACGCAACAAAGGCGATGCTCACTAAAACAGTCTAAATGGTGTCACCGGAAGAAGTACAGAAAAGGAAACCTCTAGGAGGGTGTCTACGCAGGCTTTAAAGAACTTGTTTAGTTTCGCGATGCATGCCTTTATGCGACGGTGGGGCATTGTAAGGATGACAAACTTTCCGATGCGTCATTTTTGTTTACACTAAGGGTGGGAGTTTTTTTTTGTTTCGGTTGCTTGCTAGGACTTTTGTTTATGACTTTCTTACAAAACGTGAGCAAAAACAAGAACAAGAACAAGTGAAGTGTTGTCGAACAGCAGCATTCTTTATCTTCGTTCACAAGACTATTCCTACGGTGGAATAGACTCAGCATCCGTTCAACTAGAGCCTGTGAGTTTTCCTATATTAATATTTGATCCTGGTAACGGCACCGAATATTAATGTAGGAAAACTCACAGGCTCTAGTTGAACAGATGCTGAGACTATTCAACCGTAGGAATAGTCTCGTGCAGGACGATAAAGAATGCTGCTGTTCGCTAATACTTAACTTGTTCTTGTTTTTACCCTTACTCTCCACTTTACAGTTTGGACGCTTTATATACACACTATAGAAAGTATAAGTATACACACTATTAAGCCACACAAATTATAAGCAATTGAAGTACAATTAGACAATAGCTGATATATAGAAACACAAAGAGACAATGAATAATGCCGGGAAAACACAAACAGAAAGTACGCATGTGAAATTCAGAAACTTTCAGTCTACCACAAGGATATAGCTAAGCCCGTTTTTGACAGTCAAATATTAATGTAGAAAACCTCACAGGCTCTAGTTGAACGGATGCTGAGATCACTCCACTGCGCTGTAGAAGTGTACCAGAAATCCTCCCTAGGGGACGAGTTACAAATATGAAAACCGAGCATCCGATTGGTGGATCACCACCTAGAAACGCGTTTGACAATGCCACCAAGACGCGCCTATGAAGTATTTCCAAACAAAACATCCAATTGGTCCGTATGTTCTCTTGGTGGCGTTACGCACGTGAAAAGAACCGATGTGTAAATCAGTCGGTGAGAAGGAGTCGGATAGAGACAGGCGGGGAAAGCAGAGTGCGGATTCACGGTACATCGGACTGGTTGCGTTTCTAGGAAGCTTGGACACAAAAGGGAAGTGCTCCAGTTGTTTGTGTTGGTTATAAGAAAATATATACTTATTTAGGAATACTCTGTTCTGGGATTTAGTGGTGTGCCCCTTCCCCGGCTGTTTATATAAGCGCCCGATGTGTAACCTGACTTTTCGAGGCGTCACCAGGCATAAGTTCTGCACTTTTGTTCGAATCGGGAACAAGAACGAAACATAGATTCACGACACGAAAGCTTTTGTCGTGACTTAAGGAAATGATAGGCAGTCTATAAATGAGGCAAAGTAGAGAGTCTTGCGCTGTGCGAAAGATGAGATGTGTTTCTGAGATGCGTATATTTGAACTGCTTGTACTGATACTACTTGAAATTTAAAATTTCTACACTATTATACCAAATTAAATACATATTAAATTGGAAGAACATTTAGATAAGCCACAAATATTTACATGCAAAGCTAAAGACACACGCTAGAAGACACATTACTTTGACACGATTAGGACGATACGATCACCGCACATGCCTCAAGTATAGCTATAAATGATGAACGACGTGATAAACAAGATAATTAAATTCTAAACCTAATGATGAGCCACTCGGTGGAGAAATAGCACCCCGGGGGCAGCAGTCAGATGACAAGTAAACAACACCAGAAATAGGGACATGAGCTGTAATCATGGCTAGATGTTCCAAGATCCGCCACACTCCTGCCGCCAATAAAATGAGAGAATAGAAAATTATTACAAAAAACTGTGATCTATAGAGCTATACTTCATTTAGTATTTGGATACGGTGCTTTGCTGCGATCTTTGCATCGCGTTGCGGTCGTTCGTCGTCGTTCGGTGTCGTCGGATTACTCGCCTCGACAGTGTCGACCGATTTCATGTAGGCCTCTCGATGATGTTTTCGTCACAGGATACTTCCAACGGATACAGTTTCGCGTTCGGCCGGTCGCTCTTTCCTGTCTTCGTGGTGATTCGAGCTGATCTTACAAGACCATCCTCGCTGTGTAACAGCTCCGTCACTCTTGCCAGTGGCCACATGACGCCTTTCGTGTTGTCTGTGTGAACCAAGACCACGTCACCGACTTTGATCTCGTTCACTGGGGTCGTGCCATGAATCTTCACGTGGCTCTGCTTCTCGCGAAGGGATAAGGTACTCCGATTGCCAGCGCTTCCACATGTGATCCATTAATGTGGTTAGGTGTGCTAGCCGCGTTTGAGCTTGGCGAGCATCGAGAAGAACTTCGTCATCCGTTGGGTCGTTCTCCAGCTTTGGCAAGGTAATCGTTGGTCGTCTATGCAGCAGATGGGCAGGTGTTATCGAATTCAGGTTATCTTTGCTGACGTAAGTGAGCGGTCGATTGTTTATCACTGCCTCTGTTTCAGATAAAATAGTCTTCATATCATCAAAAGAAACAGAATGTCACAAACGTACTTTTCTCAGAACGGATTTGGTGATACCAACCAACCTTTCATAAAACCCACCGAACCATGGAGCTCTTTTAGTAACCGAAGACTAGCGTACGCGCTTGTTGCTAAGGGAGTGTCGTACATCGTCACTGTCCATCACCATCTTGATATAGTTGGCGGCTGCGATGAAGGTCTAGGCGTTGTCAGATATCAAGTGGCTTGGGAGAGAGCGTCTACTAACAAAACGATGAAAGGTTTTCAAAAATGCATCGGTGGTTAAATTGGCGACAAGTTCTAGATGTATAGCACTAGTTACAGCGCTGGTAAATAGGCATACGTAAGACTTGTTTGTTTTACTTGTGGATGTGACGTAATTCAAGGTACCGGGAAATCCGTACCTGTAGTAGAGAGTGGAGGGGCTTCTTGGATGCGAAACTGCGGTAGTGGAGGTTGTAAGGGTAGTTTATAAGCTTGACCTGCTACTAAAAGACAGATGACACATTTGCGCAATACTGCTTTCGCCTGTTGCCAAAGCTTGGGGATCCAGTGCGTCTGTTGTAGTGCAGCTAGAGTTTCTGATGTTCCTGAATGAAGCAAGTTATAATTACTTTTCGCTATAAGCAGTTTAGCTAAAGGCGAGTGCGAAGGTAACAAGATAGGATACTTAGCACTAAACGGCAGTTCTGCATTGGAAAGGCGATTCTGCGATCGGAGAACGCCATCGTTATCACAAAACAGTCTTAATTGTCTTCCTAAAGTTGTAGGTACGCCCAGAATTTCCTTCAGAAAATGTATACTTTGGCGGTGCTTGGTCCGAAGTCTCTCGGCTGCTGTAAATTCTTCTCCGGGTTGCCTGCCGCTGTAGTTCCTCAGGCGTCTGGAAAGATTGAAGAATCTCAAAATTAAAGCAGCGGTGCGCAGGAGCTTGTCTAAAATTCATTCATGTCAATGATAGAAGATATAGAGTTTAAGGTTGCAGAAGTTGCCTTCGATTCGGATGGCACTACCAGTGGGTTCTGGTTTGGGGTTGCAT
>QQSS02204613.1:0-11870 GCA_003687565.2 Craspedacusta sowerbii
TGTATGTATGTATGTATGTATGTATGTATGTATGTATGTATGTATGTATGTATGTATGTATGTTTGTATGTATGTACTGTGTATGTGTGTATGTGTGTATGTGTGTATTTATGTACAAAGGTGCTAAATTATTAGTGGCAAGAAATTTGTTTGTCAAGTCAATAATATCGGATGTGAAGCTGGTCTGCGTGCGGCTTGAGGCGTTGAATGTTTATCTCAATCTGTTAGCAGTTTCGTTTGCCTAGATTATTTGTCAATTGCGCTTTACCGCCTTCTCTTGCAGTACGGCCTATTTGCTGTCAGTTTATCGACCGCGTTGTCCCATAATTGTCATAACAAGAGACGCCAGCGTTGCTCGCCAAAGCCACCTCTACCGCGGTTTGTTTCCTCTGTATTACGACAAGCCACGAAAGCACAACTGGTCGGACGACGTCAACGCCAGATTAGAGTTTGGTGTGCGCACTGGACACGAAATGGGTTTTGTAAAGAGTGGCTCGTTCATTATCTTCGTGTCAGGATGGAAACCTGGTGCGGACACGACGAATACCGTCCGAATCCTTCAAGTTCAGGATGACCTGATTATTGGTCGCAAGAACGAGTCGGAAATTCTGTTTTCCGACGGCGAAAACTGAGACCCAGGTCCTCGATGCTGTTGTTTCCATCGCAAGTTTTTGTTTCTTTGTGTTGGAAGGACTTGCATGTTATTTAAACTGTTGTTGAGAATTGCTTCCAGGAGTCTTTGTCTTTTATTTTTGTACGGCTTGTGTAAGGAATATCATGCTTGTTACCCCTCAGTTGTTGGAATCACTGGTTAAGCCTGTCTTGGGTCAAACAGTCGATTGAGTGCTTGTTGTGGCATCTGAAACGCCATTTTTCCCCCGAGCACTCAAACGTGTTGACATTGTGGCTTTATGTGGTAAAGTTTCGAGTCGCGTTATTTTATTTTCTTTGGCCTATGCATCATTTTATCGACTATCGCTCATTGCTTCGACGCTTTTGGATAAGTTTTAGTTTGACAATAGTGGCATGTAGCAAATTGCTAGCGTGCTTATGTTGTAAAATGTTGAAAGTTTATGACGTTTGCAATCATCAAGACAGGACCGTATTGCGTTTGTTGCGATGGTATTTTTCTTGCCAAGGGAGGTCTTGAATTGGGTAAAACTGCCCAAGACGAGTATAACCACTACCTGGCGAGTTGAGGTCAGGAGACATGCTGTTGTTGTTGTTGTTGTTGCAAGTGTAAACGACAGTGACGGGAGAACGTGCTCAATCTGAGGGTGCATTTATTTTGAAGTAGTTATCCTTTGAAATTACTTGCCACTGAAAAGGTTGGAACTGGAGCTTCTCTTAGCTTTTAAAGTTTTTTGCGAAGTTGAGATGCCTAACTGGTATAGTTCTGACGATATGCTCGTTGAAGTCGATTGTGTAAACGTGAACCTCTAAGTTCCGTTCCGTTTAGTTCGGTCGGAAAAGATTTTTAGAAATTTATTTGCTTGGCGTGGAGAGAGGAGCGTGCCTAAGTCAGATAATGAGTCACAGCCGTATCGTGCAATGCGTGGCTTCTTAAGAATATGCTTGGTATGTAGGAAAACTAAGCGAAAACGTTCTCTGTCAACGGTCCTTAAACCGCGTGTGTGGTGATTCTTGTGCGTTCGTGAAGGCAAGAATGGAGAGGCCCTGGTCATCTAGTTCTCCTTTAACTACCTTTGTCTTGTGCGGATGTCTTTACTTCAAAAACAAACCGAAGCGCTTTGAAAACCAGAAAGTTCTATTTACATGGCAGAATCGCAGAATTTTCAATTAAATCAGATTTTCCTGGAATGGGACGAGGCCGCTTTGCTTTCAAATTAGCCGAACTTGAAAACAACGGAAGTTACGTGAACTTCACATGAGCGCAGGTGTTTGACTGTCGACCGTGTTAGCTGGCACTGTTACTGGCTAGACAATGGGTCGTTTGAAGACTGTAAATGGCTTACATCCCTTGTGCAGCATGGAGTTCTCCGTCTTGGGCACTCATTGATTGGTCCGTATCACCACCACAATCGGACCTGAAATGCCAACTGAAGTTATAGAAAGTGTAAGCTGCCGTTCCCACTTGCAGAGAGGTATAATTAGAAGATAAGTATTTGCTTTGGAGGAGGGGGTTTGTATTGGTCTGGTGGACCAATAGCCGCGTCAGCAATAGCCATGCTGCTGCGATCAGTCTACCAGCAATCATCCGTCGCTAGATGCACCAACTGCCGTCACGGATGGCGTAGCCTCGCATTGAGGCGAAGATTCTGTGGGCTCTTCGTCGAACGCTTATGTGGTATGCAGAACACTACATGCTTAACTCGGGTTCAGTTGAATAGCCTTGGCAAAGCTGTTTAGTCCTGATTTAAATTTTACTCTGGTATATAAATCCCTGCCGATCCGCGCAACGCCTTGAGAAAAATTCAGCATCTGACTTTTCCGGTATATTGCATCGCTTTTCTTCTGGTTACTGACACAAATTTGTTCTTGCACGGAACGAGCGCGAGCTACGATGTAGATCAGGCAGGAGCTCACCCTCGACCGATAGAGTTGATTAGTTGATAGGAGCCAGGCCAATGTCGTGTTGACCATGCTTATGAAAGTGGCTATTGGCAGCCGTAGAACCTGAACGTTTTTTGTAACTCTAACCAACATTCATGAACAATGTTCGCAGAGCTTTAGAAATGTCACGATTTTCCGACCCCAAACAGAGCGGTCGCTTTATATAAGAGTGGGAAAGCTTGGACAAGAATGTAAGCTGCGTATTTTGATCGCATATCGCTGAAGCAGACTTGGGAATGCGCTTGAATTTCGATTGGAGCTGCTGGATGCTAACTTCCAATTCTCTGTAAGGAACTTGCATGCTCAAGCGAGAGGCATGTTTGGAACGTTGTTTTGACATCGCAATTGCAATACCTCCTAAGTAGGTACGAGGGTGATGACGGTCTTGCATCTGCATAGACTGGAAACAGTGCAGCTATATTGAAATAAAATGCAGTCGTGATCAAAAATGCAATCGTGACAAAAATAAAAACTATGTCTCTTTAAACACTGTGATAAAGGAAAAGCCTGTGATTTCATGTGCATCCACAAAGAAATATTGTTAGAATTAGTGAGTATAATTTAGCTTTACTTTTCTTAGAATATAAGTTAAAACCCGTGCTTTCCTGCGGACGTTGCCAACAGAACACGAGGATTTGGGATATTCAATAAAAGAATACAAAAAACATTAAAGCAACTCATCTTAAAGTAGGATTCAGCTTCGCTCTAATCATACTACGTCTATTGTTACTTACTAGACAGATGGATCAAACGACCAGGTTTGCCTTATTTGTGGCATCCAAAGAACTAGTGCACTACGGTTTATTCGCGATGGTCTGAACCGTTCAAAGCACGCACACACACACACACACACACACACACACGCGCGCGCGCGCACACACACACACACACGCACATATATATATATATATACATATATACATATACATATATATATACATATATACATATACATATATATATATATATGTATATATATATATATATATATATATATATATATATAGAGAGAGAGAGAGAGAGAGAGAGAAAGAGGCAGCAGGTTTTCGATTTTATAGGTATATGCGCTTGCCTTTCACCACGTGGAAGGTTTTTTTCCCATTCATTTTTTAGAGTACGACAAATCATCATTCGCTACCTTCCGCACATCGTCCAAGTTGTTTCGCGGTTAATTAGTCAATTAGAGTGAAAGTTTATTCTTTTCCATTCATTAGGAATCGTCGCGATTCTACTACAAAGACTTTCATTCCAGGTGTAGTGAACGTATTTACCAAATAGAATACGAAGAATATCGGGACCTGATTATAAAACCTGATGACCTGGACCTGATGCTTTCCTGCGGACGTTGCCAACAGAACACGAGGATTTGGGATATTCAATAAAAGAATACCAAAAACATTAAAGCAACTCATCTTAAAGTAGGATTCAGCTTCGCTCTAATCATACTACGTCTATTGTTACTTACTAGACAGATGGATCAAACGACCAGGTTTGCCTTATTTGTGGCATCCAAAGAACTAGTGCACTACGGTTTATTCGCGATGGTCTGAACCGTTCAAAGCACGCACACACACACACACACACACACACACACGCGCGCGCGCGCACACACACACACACACGCACATATATATATATATATACATATATACATATACATATATATATACATATATACATATACATATATATATATATATGTATATATATATATATATATATATATATATATATATAGAGAGAGAGAGAGAGAGAGAGAGAAAGAGGCAGCAGGTTTTCGATTTTATAGGTATATGCGCTTGCCTTTCACCACGTGGAAGGTTTTTTTCCCATTCATTTTTTAGAGTACGACAAATCATCATTCGCTACCTTCCGCACATCGTCCAAGTTGTTTCGCGGTTAATTAGTCAATTAGAGTGAAAGTTTATTCTTTTCCATTCATTAGGAATCGTCGCGATTCTACTACAAAGACTTTCATTCCAGGTGTAGTGAACGTATTTACCAAATAGAATACGAAGAATATCGGGACCTGATTATAAAAACAAAGACCTCAGTAAAAAAACGCCTTTGATGCACTGCTGCGATCAATCGAATATCCTCTAAATATATTATGGCAAACTTAGTACACTACTCTAAGAAACATATAAATCTACACGAATTATAACGCACCTAACTAGTGAATAGATTGCATAATGTACAAGCAATAGAACAAAGCAAGATTCTTTGAAAAAACTTGCCATAACGCTATTACACCGAATACGAAAGGAAAACCGTGCATGCCATTGCCGAGGTAGCATGAAGTCACCAAAGGAAGGCGCAAAAGTGTTTTCAATGCAAATCCCAGCCTCCTGTGGAAGAGGGCATCAGGTTAGCATCCGCTCTGAAAGAGACATCCGACAATTACTGGCTGGGAACCAGGTTATATGTAAGCCATCAGCGATGAACGCACACGAAAGATAAAAAGGGCCTCTCACGGTGGATCGTATGAGGCACGGCAAGCCAACAAGTAAGAGATATGCATGCCGAGCGAGACATGCACAATTGTGACCGCGCACATAACCCAAACGCGGTTCTAACATCGGCTAAGAAAACTAGCGGTGCATATACCCAATTAGTCGAAAGGAATCATGTTCCTCCATTCCCGTAGGTCACTTTCGAAAGAGCGTCTGGGCCATTTTCGAGCATCATCTCTGCCATCTCGGCTCTACAGGAAGAAATATGTTTCGACTCCGTAAACACGAATCACGGAACCGCATGCAAATATAGTGCAAGAGGCGAAAGACACCCACTAAACCTTGCGAAAAACGCAGCTCTCACAAAGGCTACTATAAAAATAATCACGCTTCCGTCTAACATAGACTATGGCCTGTAGAGATCTGCTAGCAGCGCAATCCGTCAAGGCAGGAGAATAATAAAACAATTCGCTTTTAACTTCACCGTACCGCGCAATCCGCTGCTCTAACGGAGGCACCAGCGACGACTTTCGTCTAGCCCTAGCTAGAACCTCGGCAAACTGTTGATGCTGCTTGGAAAGCCGTTTACGGGTGCTACCAGCAACGTCCTGGTCCACGAATCGACCGTCGCGCATGTAACTGATCGAGTCGTGTGAGTACGGGTGACGAAGAACCAACCGCGAGTCCGCGTTTATATCGACATACTCAAAACTGCTGCCAGCATCTTTGGATGTGTCCCGATGTTGCTTCTTCGTTTCTTTATTCGCGTTCCAATTCTTTAAAAATTGCCTTGTCGACTCGCTAACTTCCTTGCCGTCGATCATCACTAAACGAGATTATCAGATTCAACTGAAATTACTTAAGCGTGAGCTTCCGGCAGTCGTACACGAATATAAAAACATTGAGACAAAGCATCAAACAAATTAGTAGAAGGCCTTCAAATAACAAGAGGACAGTCCAGAGGACCGCTAAATGTCTGCGTTTATGAAAGCCGATACAACAGACTGCTCTTTCAAACTACAGCATCAATCGCCATACTTTAATCTTCAAACAAACGCCAATTATAAACGACTCGGTTGTTTACAAGCACGAAAACTACGGTCGAATCCGCGTTAAGTTGGGAGAGTCTTAAAATGTTTATCAAGCACCGCAAAAACAATATTGAAGAACACTACTGCTGCACTGTATGCTCCACCGATTGATACAAAGCTGCTGTACCTAATGATCTGGACATAATAATGATCTTGTCCCTATATTTCTTTTTGCCACAAAGCGGATTGCCAGCAATGTCCAGTTTTGATAATGCAGTCCACTCTAACAATGCGTCGGACAGATCGGCTGCATCTCCTAATTTATTGTCTTCTGCCATAAAGTGACTCATGTTTTTCAGACATTTGAACTCCGCTA
The DNA here is from genome assembly GCA_003687565.2 of Craspedacusta sowerbii. Lineage (NCBI taxonomy): Eukaryota > Metazoa > Cnidaria > Hydrozoa > Limnomedusae > Olindiidae > Craspedacusta > Craspedacusta sowerbii. Next base: position 6,435 of record QQSS02204613.1, read on the forward strand.
GTCTGTCCAAGTTGTTGCCGGAAACGTTCAGTATGCAAAGGGATCGCTGCAGAATGGTTAGAAGAAATACGCAACTCTCAAACATCGAAGCGCGAGCTAGGTACAAGGTTGCGATTCTTGTCAACGACCTACGCACAAGGTTGCGAAGCTCTTCAGCAATTAAGACATTAATATGCATAAGAGAACGATTGGAGAAGAAAACACAAAAAAAGCGAAGAAGAGAACGGTACGACCAATTTAATTTAAAAACAGGAAACGAATCAGGGCTGCCGATAAGTCCGACATACAGACAAAGATTCCAAACTTCGTGGATCAAACAGAAGTTTCTCCCCAGGGGGCAGCCTCTGTCCTTCGACGTGAAGTTCTGATAAACACCTGTTACCTTCTAAACTTTCAACAACGGTTATTGCATTGTGACCCAAGTATCTAAACCAAAACAAAGCAATCGGTAGCAAAATGCCTTCATAACGAATGATGAATCGGCTAGGATTTACGGTCACCGCCAAGCAAGGACAGACAAAATCAACGCCCTCATCGACAACAAACAATTCGACAAGACTCTTTAAAAGTAACCTAGGGACTTACAATTTAACCAGTTTCTCCACCTTGTGAAGACCAGAAATTCGCCGGATATTGTTCTTTTGCAAGTAGAGATGAGTAAGATGACACGCAAAATCCAAATTCTTTATCACCTCGATGTTGTTGTCGTACAGATACAAAACTGACAAATTCTTGCACGCAGATAGGCTACTCTAAAGAAGCGCAAAATGAACACAGTTTTCTCGACTGCAACAAAACAACTGATTAATAACAATAACATACATCCCGCCACATGCATGCAACGAGACCATGCTCTCTACTACGCAATACGGTCACCAATAACCCGAAAACCAACCCCACAATATACCCGAACACATAAAATCTTAACAGCACACATTTCAAACAAGCAAATACACACATGTACACAGATGTAAACGCAACCGCATGAGTGCATTACTACAGGCAGTAGTTCTCAATGTCTAAAGCCATTGGCGGATAAAACCAACTACAAATCGTCTCAGATAAATTAAAAATGGTAAGCTTAGCATTCACTTGCAATCTCATCGATGTCCCTCTCCTGGAAGTAGATGTGTGTCAGGCGCCTCATGTATTGGCAATCGGGCTCATTGCTTCTTTGCTTTGCATGGCTGGCATATTTGAGTATCATGTCATGAGTAATCTTTACCATGATTAGAGATGAAACATTAGCAACCACCTCGCTACAAAGACCAGCATGTCATCCTAAATTTTGAATACTCTGCCCTCTATGCTGTGCTCATCTAGCCAAAACCAGACATAAACTTTAGTATGTGCTGACAGCTCAACCAAAAGTCTCTGACAGATGAACTCAAAAAGGTAGAACAAAGAATTATCACACGAACTAAAATTCTTATCAACATTAACAACTTTGAAATACTAGTATAGTTTTATAGTTATCATATAGTTTCATTTAGTTTTTATATTTCTATAGTTTTCATGCTAAACAAAAATCACAACAAATGGCAACTTAAATCGAGATATAGAACCTGATAGAGGTTTGCTCGCAACGACAGTGTGCTTGAAGAATGGAGATAATCTCTATGCTTACATAGAGCACAGAGATCTTAGAAGCTCCTATCCGAAACAGTGATGATAGTTGACACATATGAATAAACAGAGAGACGCTATTGAGAAATAAGCAACTTAAATAAATTCTCGGTAATCAGCAAACTTGCTAGTATCTGACAAACTCATGCACTATTCCACAATTACAAAGGACATAACCGCTTGCTAAACTGGTAAATAAGAAAGATTTTGTAAAAGATTCAAAGTTTGATGAGCACCCCAGCTCCTAGATAAAAGGTACCATGTTTGACGCAATAGTTGTTGTGAAGCATGGTCAGGAAACAAGGGTGCTACACTTGCCATTCAAGGGTAACTATAAGCTATGAGACTACATGCCTGTGATGACTCCGACAATATTTCTTAATAAGAGGGCCAAGCCAAAGTCATATCCTTACAAGCTGGCCAACTCCTAACGAACCACATGGTAATCGAGAAATAGGTAGCAAACTAACATCTCGAGTGGACATTACAATAAAGAAGTCCATCAATAGGCCATGCCCAAAACCAAAGATTTCAGCTAAAACATCAAATATCTCAGTAAAGATATAATTTGTCCCTGAGATGGTGAAACAAGAGCTCGAGCAGACATTCTTTTGGAAAGCAGAAGCTTCATTCATCAGTGCTTGAATTGATTAAAATAGAAAGGCAGCACACACAAACTAAAAATACAATCGAAACATTCTGCCAAGGCAGCACCCAAACCAGGGTGGCGTGATGGCAACTCCTTTATACTTTGATAGAACTCTATAAACTTCATGCCATGCCATGTAACCCATTGCAAGGCTGTTACAGGAAGCCTTTTGACTTCAAATAAAGTCATACAAATTCCTCAATATAGATTTTGTGGCTATTCATTCTGTTAAGTTTTTGATGAAATTCTTTATCATACCTACAGGAATATGTAGCTTCTAGCTAAGAAAGGCTTGCCTGCCATTCAAGTACGAAGAAAGTTCCCATGGACAAAATTGTTCAGACCTTAGATGACCTATGTTAACCTTTTGAGACTCATGTTAATATGAAACCATATAGCAAATCTCCAGAAGCTAAGCTATGAGAATGATCTGGTGCTGTGTAAAGGATTTATTTAACTTTTGAAAATAATATTGAAAACTTCCACAGAAATAACTCTTTATCACCATATGACAGCACCAGAAATAAGTCATCAAAATAAGCAACATAAACAGTCAACTTTGGTAAATAACACGCTTTCAGATATTCAACCAATAATTTAAACAAATTACAAGCAAGCACAACAAGACCTTGGATATTCTGAATGATCTAGTTGCCTACATAAACTTTGATCATAGTGACCAGATGTTTTTCTGCAATAAAACCTTGGTTAAAATATGCACTGAGATCAACAATTATTCTGCATGTCAATAGGCTGAAGAAAGTTGCACTTCACATTCTCATGATTTTGACGACTAATATTAACCGCTAATACTAATTGCAAGCTTGGATGTGGAAGAGTTCTTGATCATGAACCAAGCAATATGTGGGTGCATAATAAATATTTTTAAAAAGTTAAAGGAAAAGCAACACGATCGCTACTTTTGAGCAAATGAAACAAGGAAACATTGGCCAATAAACGGCGGAAAATGGTCTTGACAGCTAAGAAAAACAGATAAAAATTCACGTATGAGGCAAACATTTATAACCACTCCAGAGAATCTAGGGTCACTATATCAGTATATAGGGACCCTAATCGTAGAATCGCATTCGCTGACGTCAACCACATGCTGCTATGGTAACGCATACAGCAGTTGACCACAGCGATCGGCCATCGCTCAAACCTAGCCAGAAGTGCCTCCGAGGCGCGCGCGCCTACTCAAAGGCTGCCATGCCAATATATTAAATGGCGTTATCGCTGCGCGCTTTTCACCTACTACAGAACATTTTAGTTCTCCACGGTACAGAGTAGTTGCCCTTCAAATATGTAAAGTAGCCAGCAATGCACCTGACTAATCAGATGCAGTATTTCTTGCGACAAAGTAATAGTTGGTAGTCGGTAGTTAGCTGTAGCCTACTCCTGCAATTATATATCCACTAGTTCTATGACGACTCTGTGACATGGTGAGTATGAGTATTGAAATGTGTTTCAATAAGTTCTTGCGTCGACGCATCAAGTATGAGTAGCCGGGTGATGGCCACATGAAGGCGTGTACTTGCCTCGGCTAAAGAAATTGAATTTTTTCTGCGCAGGGTATCAACTCATTCCCCTGGAAATTACATAAATGGCATTTGTGAATCCAGGCATTGCGTAATCATATAGAGATCATAGGTGGATTTTTAAATGGATTGCCTATGCAAGAAGACTATGAGCGGGACTAATATCAGCATGCATCGAGACACGTTGTAACGATGATTTACTTCATAGTGTGTAATGAATCAGCATGCTTATTGTAGCTAGTGATTAATCCTGCTATGGTGAAAAACGTGCTAACATCTCGTAGCTTATCTGAGAAACCATGGGACACTGGCAGTTCACCAAACACCACAGTGTTAGGGTTATTCCGGAAGCAAGTTATTTTATCTCACGTTTAAAGCCGACTGGCTTGCATCCGTTAGCTTTCTCACAATTTAAGCGGTTCCACAGATAAGGTCAATGAGATTCGGAACCAGATTTTGCAAACTTCAGGTAAGAGAAGTCGCCACCTCGAATTGAACACTAATATAGAAAGTAAAACGAGATGCTATTATCAAAAATGTGCTAATATCTTCGACACCAGTTGTGTCTTCGCTAGGCACGCGTATGCATAATGCAAACACTACTAAAACTCTCCTCAAAAAGCTCATCCGTAGTTACAGATAGGTACAGGGTATAGTAGGCGATAATAAGGTAAAAGCCAATATATTTCAATAGACTTGCACGCATCCGTAAATAAGCTACAGCTAATAAGTCGGGTTCAAAGGCAGTATAAGCTAAAGCAGTTATAGAAGTAAGGGGGAATTTGTATGTGTAACATAGTAGCCGGTAGATTAATGATGAGCTAAGGCAATTAGAAAGGTAGTACTATTAAAAATAGAAAGGATGAGGGAAAAAAGCGTACTTGCACGCATACTAATAAAAGACGTCTAAAAAACACGCAGAGGGAACCTAAAGACAAACAAAATGATGACAATAATAATAATAATAATAATAATAATTTTTTTCTTTTATTTTAAACTTCATATAATTTTTATGTTTCTACGACCTATTCGGTAAACCTTGGCACTACTCACGAATTCTAGGCATGGTGCCTTGGATGACGTCCTTTTGAACATCGCTCTCAGTACTTTAAACTTTTACAGCTTGGCAGTGCGCACGTCACATCACAGGCTTCCTCGACCAATCCAGTTCTCCGTCATTACTTGTGCAATTACGTCGCTGAGCGGTACTCATTTTAACGACCCCGATAGGATGTATGCCTAAAAGCAAGGCCGGACCGGGGCTTGAACTCTCGCCACCCAAAGTTTTGCTAGCGAGGCGGGAGCTTAGGCCACTCGGCCACGCAGAAATAATTGCTCTGTTTTTGCGGATAACTATCCAACGCGTCCGTACAGAACAAATGGCGAACTTCCGACTATAACACAGCGCGCAGCGATTTCAGCAGAAGACGACAACAACTGAATTTTTACTAACTATTGCCAATCAGAAACTCTACTCGCAGAAGCTGCGCTCTACCACAGAATCGACCATCTCTCTACTAAAAACCCGCCTGCTCAGCCGCAGGGGGTGATTAAATCCCGTGGGTGCAATTAGCTAGATCGGTTACTGAGCGGTTTACAATAAGAAGCGCTCGTGCATAATTG
>QQSS02204624.1:0-24454 GCA_003687565.2 Craspedacusta sowerbii
CAGTCAGTCAGTCAGTCAGTCAGTCAGTCAGTCAGTCAGTCAGTCAGTCAGTCAGTCAGTCAGTCAGTCAGTCAGCAGATATGTAAATATATCCGATAGGGTAGAATTTAATTATACTCATTGTTATTATTATGCTCGTTATTATATCTACTCGTTAGAGATGAAAAGATTCGTGCGCAAGTTCTTCGCGTTTTAAACATCTGGTCGGAGCGCAGTATATTTGAAAGTGACTTGGTTGAGAAGTTAAAGCAGCAACTTGGTTAGTGCATTTCTTGCTTTAATTCTTGGTTGATAATTTTATTATGATTAATGAACATTAAAGCTATCCATCCATCCATCCAGAAGTAAAGCGGTTGTGTCTTAGCGATATGATGTTTCGTTATTCTTAGATGGACATGCTAATCAATCATGCCTTGCTTGATTTTGAAGAAAGGACAGGTCGCACATAGGCGATACCAGTTATGGGCCGCTGGTATAAACTTGTGACTCGTGTTTTCAGGTCGTATGTGAACTGGGTTTTGGTCGGAAAAGTTATAAGGTCATGAGTTTGAGTTTTCGAAGCTGCTTCGGGGAGTAGGTAAACCGGTTCTTGGTAATGAATGTTGGAGTCATTGAAGCTTTCTGTCTTTCTTATAGATGGCTCAGTCCAAAAGACCGAGGACATTAAAGTCCAGAAACCTGCTAAAGAGGAAGAAAAAGTTGTGCCTGTCGCCCAGAAGGCTATTCCTCCGGACTTCAAAGTCAGTTTTTGCCTAAGCAGTTTTTTTACCTATGTGTTGTGTTTTTTTTTTTTTTTTTTTTGGAAAGTAAGCTTTGAAGCTTTGGTGTAAGTCTCAGAATCCAAAATATCCCAATATGGGATTCCCGAAATTTTCCTTATCGTAGCTACTGCTTGTGTTTATGCTATTGCTGGTTCGTACACAGACCAGGCCTTTCAAAATGACAAGCACCTAGTTCGATCATAGTTAATACCCAAAAGGTGAACCTTTTCTTTTCTCGCCTTGACATCAGGCTACCTTAAATTTCCTTTTATGGCTGAGGTACAAGGGTCATAAGTGCAATTTCCGGCTGGTTTTGGCAAAGTTCGTATCTCCTGCAACTCCTGCTAAAGTTTTTATTCCTGCCTAAGATCGTTTTTCCCTAGCCTAAGATCGCTTCTCCCTAGCCTAAGATCGTTTCTCCCTAGCCTAAGATCGCTTCTCTATAGCTTAAGATCGTTTCTCTCTAGCCTAAGATCGCTTCTCCCTAGCCTAAGATCGCTTCTCTATAGCTTAAGATCGTTTCTCCCTAGCCTAAGATCGCTTCTCCCTAGCCTAAGATCGCTTCCCCCTAGCCTAAGATCGCTTTTCGATTGTCTAAGATCGCTTCACTCTTGCCTAACGTTGCGCCTTCTCGTGACTATAAGAGCGGTTAAATCCCATTGTGGGTAGCGAATTGGAATAGGTTGAAGCTTGTTGCTCCTGACTGCCATCTTGTTTACAAAGTGTTTTATGTTTGAGAGGCTGCTTCAAGGTACTTTACCTTTTTCGTCTGTGTGTTTTTTTAATTTAGCATAACAAGGCAAGTCCTGGTTTTCCGCTGAAAGTTTTTATAAGTTTTTAGAAGTTAAGCTGATGTACGGAACCTTGGGAGTGGCCCTTTAGGGAGTTAGTTAAAGAAGCACGAAATGGAGAGGAGTTTTTCCCCCCTTGCATCATCACGGCTAGATTGTAAGCCTCTAGGTTTTTTGCATGTTCATTGGGATCTGCAAAAAGCTGACTTTTCACTGTTGTTCAGTGGCGTCATAGCTACCAGCGCAGAGATCGTGGTGTTGTCTGTAAACACTACTTGTTGCTAATGTTTTCCTTTGGTCATAGATGTTGCTTTCGTGTTGTTAAATAATTTTACATTGCTTCTTAAAGTTATCTGCTGCTCTTTTATCGTCTGTATATTTGTTTCAAGGTTTCGAAACTTTTGGTTGCTATAAAGAAGAACACTATGCTTGACAGCGAAGTTGAGCGCAAGCATAAGAAGATGGACGAACTCCGGATCGATGCCTCCAGTCTGGACTCCATCCGCCATGTCAAAGGTATCGTGTGGCCGTGTTTTCTCCCCTGCTCTGGGAAAAAAATAGCCTCTTCTAGCTACGACTCTATTCACTTCTGGCTTTTGGGAATGTAAGGCTTTTAATTGAAGTTTGTAGATGACTATCACCGGGAGAGAACTTTGCTCGTTATTTAACCGGCTTTCGTCCGCACTCGCTTTGCGGATTTGAAAACCTCTGGAAGTAGTTTCCATTTGTAGCATCAATAATAGTTCCGGTTCAAGGGATGGTAAGCCGTTTTCGCTTATGTAAGTTGTCAAGACTGTTAATCAGCTGTCCTCATATGCGTGCTGAATAGTCGCAAGTTCTCACCCGGAGCTGTTATGATACTTGCGATCAAACTTCATCAAATTTCTTTGATTTTGCTGTAATATAAAGAATTTCGAATTAAAAAAAATAAGCAAAAAAAATTCTATGGCATAAAATTATTGGAAGCGTTTATTTCTAACGAAATGTTTTTGATTAATTTGAAAATTTGCAGCATGTGTTAATATCGTACTCGCGTATGGCACGGAGAATAGTGAACATTCTGTCTATGGTGAAAGTGCTTGACTTTTGAAGATGTAACTGGTCCCTCGCTGTTGCCTGGTTATAAATAACGAGACCTGTTGTAGACGATGAGCGTGGCATACTAAGCAACTTCGTTTTTTGATGCTTTTGACATATCAACAATGTGATGCTTTTGACATATAAGCAACTTCGATTTTGTGATGCTTTTGACATATTGCTTTTGACATATCCTATCGTGCTAATGACCTAATCTTGTTTCTCTAGATCGCTCGAGCGTGGGCAAATTTTTTAAGCAATTCGAGGAGTCGAAGGTGATGCTAGAGGGTTACTGCCACTCGTTGGGAAAGTGCAGTGTCGACAAGCGCTCTTTGATGGAGCTCCTGGATGGTGGAGATGCGTTTTATGCGGCGGCACAGGAGGAGGCTAAAGTCATTATAAATGTAGGTGATTGAAGAGGCAGGCTTTTATAAGAGTATGCCTTTAAAGAAGGCAGAGTGTTTGTTTTAAAGTTGTGAGTATTGTATTGTACTTTTGCGGTAAACATTTACTGTGACCCTACGTAGGTTTGTCAGGCGTGTCCTGTGTAACTATGTCATCTAACCCATGTCCTGTGTAACTATGTCCTCAAACGGATATATTCAAGGGCAGATGATGATACAATGCGGCTGTTAAGAATGGCACACTGCGCCATTGCAAAGTTATTTGAGAAGTTTCAAAAGCATTAGTGTTTTCTCGCAGCCGATTGCCTGCGTTCAGTTTACGGTTGCTTACTTGCAAGTACCTAAGAATGGGTAGACGGAGCTTTGAGCGAATATCTGTTGTTTCTGTTTTGCCCAATGCTGGGCTTTAGCCGAGAATTCTGTTTCCATATATGTACGGCGCGGTGGGACGCCTTTGATGGCAACAACCAATAAGCAGATAAATGCCTTCATTTATGCACGAAGCCGCTCTGCATCCGCTAGCTTGAGTTTCAGGCTTTGCAACGTTCCCTTATGAACGCCCACGTGCAAGCCGCTCGATTTTGTTGCTCAGACCTCGTGTTTTATGGGTGTGATCTCCAGCAGATATCATTTCAGGTTTCGTTTCAAGCTTACTAGTTCTATACGTCGAGGTTTTAGCGCACGTTTAGCTGTAGGTAACTGGACGTGTGCTCTTGCGTCTGCGAGCCTCGGTATTGAGCTCGTTAAAATTGTTTCTTTCGTCAGGCTTACAAGACGTTTGGGAACCGCTTGAGCTCGATGAAGAAAAAGTTGGACTCCAAAATTAAGAAGCTGGACAACGCGAGTGACGGTGCTATGGACGCCCTGTCGTACGAGCCACAGACGGAGCCTGTGTCTGATGACGACGAGAAGCGCCTTTCGTCTGCCTCGTCTCGTCGGTTTTCTTCCCCTGACAGTGTCCCAAGTTTCGGCGACGACAGTTCATCCCAAGATGGCTTCGGACTGGCCACGAGTCAGATAGAGGCCAAAGCGACTGCAGCTGTGGCGGCGGTTAAGCCCCGTGTAGGAGTGCCTGCTTCACCTGAGTCAAAGGACATAGTTGAAAACTCTAGCGTACAAGACATGGATCTAGGTTTGTGTGTGGATTAGATTTGGACGGTTTAATTTTTGCTAGTTTGTTGTCTTCTTCATTCTTTATGCCGATGTTCGCGGAGGCCTCGGTTAATTAGCGTCTATCTAAAGAATGGTTGCTTGGGAAGCCGTTTTTTTTTTTTTGCTAAGTAAAACGACTTATAGAGTATAGGCCGAAAGATTCTTTTAGCAGGGGTGTAAGTTTTCCTGTTCACACACTCTTTTTACTACGATTTACTTTTTTAATGTACGGTGTTCGTGCGCGAAGCTCCAACGTGGTAACTTCCTAATTATCGCTTGCTTTTGTTTAGAAAGTGACTCTGGAGACGAGAGCCTACCGGAAGCTGTAGCACAGGTGCACGGCAAGAGCGCTGCACCGTTTGTCGTACCAGCGGCCAGTACGAGTAGTCTAACTGTTCCCGTCAGTCATACTGCCCTCGAAGTCCACAACGGTTTGGTGACGCCCCCGCTTAGCAGTCAAGATATGCTGTCGCAAGCGAAACTTGCCGCTAGGAATAGCCTTTCTCAACTTGGTGTAAGTGAAGCGCAGCTAGATACGACTGCGGTATCGGCGAACTCAGTTGTCAGACTGGGACCTGGCGCACCTGTTCCTCCTCGTTCGGCAGGTGTGTCAATACCTGGACTCGGTTTCAGCAATGCGATCATTCCTGGGCTGACTGGTGCTGCATTGGCAGGATTGGATAGCACCGTGATTCCGGCATACGGAATCGCTTCTGAGCTGAACTTGGGGCTACCTACGATCAGCATACACGATCCGTTGACAGGAAACGTGGCAGGCAAGCGTCGACTTACTTAACATAGCGACTTTGGTGGTCTTTTTGCCTCTTGCTGTTTGCATAACCGCCGTTCGTGCCTATATTTTCACGTTATTATAATATCCTTCCCAGCTTTCTTGTATTGCACTGTTCTTGATTTTAACCACGTCGTAGTTGTAGGGCAAACTCGACATGCGGCACGAATTGTCGCGGCGATGGACTGAGCATGAGCCAACAACCACGTATAGTCCGCAAGCACGTGCGCCCAATAAAACTATGCGCTTTGGAAATTGCGGCGCTATTTTTGTAAGGGCTACTGTACGCGATTGCGTTACCTTTTTACGTAGAAATCTTTGTAGCTTTGCGTTACATTTCTGCTTTCTGTGTTGCTCTGAATTGTATGGAGATAACAGTGCTTTTGTTGTTGTTTTTTGCTCTCCAGGTGCTCTTCCATTTACCAGCGTGGTTGGTGTAAACGCTGTTCGACCATTAGCTAAGCCTGATATTTTTGCAAAGCCATCCAATATCGTCACCCCCGAGGCAACTCCGGAATGTTTAGGAGATCCCCTAGCACGTCAGGGCTTACAGCCGACTGTGCGATCGGTTCTTGCCAGTTTTGGCATGCCTCAGCCACCCGAGGCTGGCAGTGCGATCCTCCCGCTGACCTCCATGTCCGCAGGTGGACCTTCAGCTGGTAATTTGAGCTCGGAAGCCACCCTGTCGTCCGGAGGCTCAACGCCAGTGCAAGACGAGGACAGCAACAATGCTGTGTCGAGAGTGCCCAGCTCCAAATCTGCCTTCACCAAGGAAAGGCCGCTCCAAAACCTGATCGACTCGCTCTTCCCGATGTTGAGCAAAAGTCTGCAAACTATCCAGGAAAGCCAGACTGGGGACGACAAAGGAAGTGACTTCACCGAGAGTGATTCCGACGAGCCGTCTGTGTCTGATGCTATGTCGTTTGCACTGGGTGAAGGCGTTCCGGACTCGGGAGTTCCAAAGAAAAAATCTCGGTTTGCTTCGAATTTCTCTAACGACATGGAGACTCGCGTATCGGGTGTCGAGCACTCTCGTGGTGGGATGGGGTACCGACCAGAGGAGTCTTCCATCACTGCGACCTCGAACTTGCTAGCCGAGGCTGCTATCTCTGGTTCTGGTTCTGGTATTATGCATCACGCTATTGCTCAGCAGCGCCAAGCGACGCAACTACCTGGACATTCAGCTATGCTGCTAGAACAAAGTCAGATGAACTTCTTCCCCGCGCAGCAACATGGGCATATCCCCTTACCGGAGGGACTTATTATTCCAAATCACGTGCTTCAACAGCAGCCGGGCGATATGTATAATTCCCTACAGCAAATTCTGCCGCAGCCAACTCTTCACGACATGGGTCAGCATCGCCCGTCCATGTTTTCCCAGGTGAGTGACGGTGTTCAGCATCAGTTTGGCGGCCAGGCCGAGTCCATGCAGCCCATCAGCGTTTCAGCTGACGACGAGTGGGTCGAGAAATCAGATATATTCAATTCTGAAGACGAGGATGATGATGACGACGAAAGCAGTATTTCGCCAGATGATCACAAGCATTCCCGCCACAATCGATCGAAGTCGCCCGCTGACAAGAAGAGCTCTGGTCACCGCAGCGGCTCATCGAAGAAGTTGGGTTCCGAGCGCGCCATTCGAGATGAGCGTCGACCAAGAGAAAGTCGTGACGGATCAAGTCGACGTAGTCCGCGGCACGAGGCCCGAGATGTCAACAAGACATCTCATCGCAGTTCGCGGGAAGAGCGAGTAGGTGATCGCCGAAGGTCATCGCGGCGTTCGCCTAGCCCCCACCGTCGTCGCAGTCGAGGTCACCGGTCTTCTTCTTTGGAACGTGAGCGGAAGAGGCGACATTCTCCTGAGAAAAAGGACACTTTGTTCTACAACAACCGGCGTTCACCCACACCAGAGATGGATGCCACATTGTCCGATCTGCAGGGCGTGGGAGGTTCGGGGCATTCGTTTAGCACCAGCTTATTGGGTGCGCAGTCAAGGATGGGTCAGCCTGGCATGGGCGTTGTTCAGAGCATGTTAACTCCACAGCCTTTGCAACTGGTAAACACTATGATCGCTGGTCCATTAGGTAGCTCATCCGGTCTAACCTCTACGCTGTTACCTCAAGGCATCCAGGTTTTAGGAATCAATGGGCCGCGGCTGCTGCGACCTGTGACACCGGAATTGCTGCACCATATGGCGTCGCAGGCACAGATCCGTCAGCATTCGTCGGTCATTGATGTTTCTAGTGGCATGTCTGGTTTTGGTCACGATGGGTCGTTTAGTCTTGGTATACCTGGGATCGCTACGTCCACAATCAGTGGAATGAATTCGTTACCGTCGGCTGGTACTATCCCGGTAGCTCACCACGGGGGTATATCGTCAGCTCTACGGGAGGGTGGGTTAGAACTCGGGAATGCTACCGTTTTTGGCGATGGCGTTGGATCGTCCCTTGGATCTAATAAGATGATGGACCGCATGATGGCTGCCAAGAGTGGTCCATCAAAGCGATATTCAACCGAACATGGTCGATCGTTAAGTAGCCAAACCCAAAAAGCGGAGCATGCTGATGACCATGATAAGTTGCTGCGCACGAATTTGTCGTCGAGCTCTCTCCAGATCTCAGGGAGTGGTCGCACAGTCTTTGTAGAAACCGGCCAGGTGCCTGCTCTAGACATGAATATTGATATGCAGAAGCTGCTTGCGCAGAGCCCTCGCATGCCGGCGACAACGAGTTCTGCGCACGACCTGATGCCCGCTTACTCCGTTGCGTATGGTGCAGACGCAAGTGGCCGCGGGCTCACCCCATCTGCAGCAATGAGCAGCTTCACTGGAGCGCCGCACTTTGAGGGGATGCCGTTTTCGGGCCTGGCTGCTCTTGCGCCTGGAACCAACTTCCAAGCGACGACTGATAACACTGTTTCCGCGCAGTTTTTGCCCGAGATCAGATCTGCGTTACCTGAGCCAGTCGGGGGAATGTTATCTGACTTTGACCAACGTCCTCCGCACCGAGCCGAGCCAGATCCTTTATTAGACCAACTCGAAAGAGAAGGAGCTGCTCAGTACTCCACAGACAATGCCGAAAAAGTAGCTGCGGCACCTGATGCGAAAACGTCAGTGGCAAAGCTTCCAAGTGCGTACAGTGACGCTACGGCAGCTGTGAAAGACATCCGGATGTCATGGATCGGGAAGGACATGCAACTTCCCTATTCTGATACTGTTGTTGCTGGACCGCAACTCGCCTCCGATAACCAAGCCTGGTCCCAATTTCCCACTGACTCTCTTCTTGGACCCAAGTTTCCAGACTTTCGCGGCCCTGCACCGAACTTCCGCGCGGAGGCTCATGCAGGATGGCCGTTTGCTTCCGGTGACGGGCAGCGACGACCTGAGCAGGTACGCCACTTTCCTCCTCGATTCGAAGCTGATGGTCAAGGCGCTCCGCGGTTTATTCCACCGTTCGAGCATCGGTCTCAAGTTGAAATGCGACCTCGCTTCGACAACCGGCACCGGTTTGATGGTCGGCCTCGCTTCTCCTAGGCTCACTAAGTCCGTACCCGTCACGGAGGATGTTACGTCCGTTGTGCGGCGGGGTGGATGCGTATGGTAATGTGGCGTGTTTTATCTAAATTTGTTCCGCGTTTTGAACATGCAAGTCTGTAGATATTCTCCCGTGAATACGGCTCGTGGTAGAATCATGGTGGCTCTCTGCAGGGGATACTTAGTACTACCCTCTTGCGTGAAACACGCAGTTTTTTTCTGTCTGGACTGGTCTGTGTAGGTGGCAATTCTGGAACCAGATATTGAGTTATGTTTCATCACAAAAGCTTACGTGGCCGTTTGTTCATGTTCGTAAGAGTTGTTATCCTTGTTGTTGTTTGTATTGCGGACTTGCGTTTCGTCGTTTTGAGACCCGTCAGCTTTTTTTTTTTTTTTTTTTGAGTTTTCGCCAGGCTTTACCCTGCGGCGTTGGCATACTGCGTGATGTGTAATTTAGAATACTCAAGTCCTTCCTCCGATCGGATATCCCACCTATTGATATTTAAGGCTTGCGTGGCTGGTTTCTTAAAAAGATAGGTGCACCTGCGAAAATTTTTATGATGTTGCTATACGTAAAGCAGTATTATGTGGTAGATGTTCTTGCGGCCTTAATGTACTCCTGAGCGCTTTTCTATGCTATAACATGTTTTCATTTACTCTTTTTCTATGTGGGGACCAGGGTGAGACAACGTGTTCCTACGAGGTGTGTCGACTCATGATCTTTGTTTGCCTAAATCTGCTCACCGCGACTTGCTCCCGTATTCTCTCTTTCTCTATATCTCTCTCTCGCTCTCTTTCTCTCCCGCTCTCTTTCTCTATCTCGATTTAGACACTTGAATATGGAGCCTTGCTTTATCGTGGCCTTACTGCTCCATTTTCTTTCTTTTTATTTTAGCTACTTAGTTTTTGTTTTTGCTTATCGAAACTTTTAGTGCGCTTTTTTTTAACCCTCCTAAACCCCCTCCCCGCCTTGCCCTTCGTTTGATGTGGCAGCGGTGACTGGCTTTAAGTAGACGAACAGTACATGTAAGTAAATCCTGCTATGATGTAGAGCTCAAATGGAAAATGTATGAGCGTGAATAGAAGCTCCATGTTTTCTTGAGCGTGTCTCTTCTGTACGACAAACGTACGCTTTCTGACCGCCTGAACTGTCAGTAGTGATTTGTTTCTGACGAGCTTATATACTTATTATCGCCGTATTATCCTCATCTCACATTAATTAAATTATCTTTTAGGATGCGTCTCGCAAGCTCCGTAAGATCACATAGCAATTGAAATTATAGATCGAATTGCGCGAAGATGATGAAGAAGAATGTATGTTCTCACTAAGTGTCCTTAAAAGATACGTCATTCCACGTTGTAAACTCAAAGCAACAGATCGCATACAACATCATATTGCACATAAAGCAAAGAAGCAATAAAAGGAAGTTCTACTCGATTCAGCACAGTGCTTGAGCATTTATATGAGAATGAGGCGCCGTCGTAGCCGAAGCTAATGTGTATGAGTTTCGCCATCTTTGCGATTCCTTCCTTGTTACTCGAGTCATGATATTGAATATTGTGTGCATGGAAGCAACCACGCGTCCTGATGAGTGTAGCATAATCAGCTGATTCTTCAGCAGCCAGTGAAAAAGTAAACAGTAAAAGCCTACAATTTTATGAAGCAACTGACAAGCATTATATTAGTCATCAAGAGCTAAGCCTTGACAACCTTAAAAGTCCGTTACATATACTAGACTTCAAGGGTGTGCCTAAGAAAGTTAAAAACAAGTTAACTCGAAAGCAGTCAAGGAGTAGGCATGACCTCAACCATTGTGGATTCACATCAAAGCATGCTATGATCTGCACTGTCTCCGTAAAAGGACCATGACCATTAAATACTTGTAATGTTCTCAGTAAATAATCATAAACTAATCAGGACGAACAAGCGAGCACTATCATCAAGATGAAATGAGGTAAAACTTACAACACGAGAATGATGTCACTAACATCATCATGAAGAATATGATCAAGATGAAATCAGGTAAAAAAAAGTGCAGCATAAAAGTGCAGTTTTTCAGTGCAAATTTCATCGTCTAAAATTTAAAATAATGTATTTTCCTTCCTGAATCAACAAATAACAATACAAAACAATACCAATAATAAAAAACATTTTCATAGAACAAAAAGACAATCATGACAATAAGCAATAATAAGGAAGTCAGCGCCAATATGATTTTGTAAGTACCACAAGAAAGGGCGTATTTAATGTAATTCCTGCCATAAGCAAACTCTTTTCTTTCTTCTTAATGAAGAATTTCGGCTGCGATGAATTTTCAGGTTTAGTAGTTAATTAGAGAGGCTTTAATATGTCATATTATTGGTTCCATATTTCTCTTGTGCTTCTAGAAAAACAAAAAACATCATCTATATCGGCGAATCTCTTCATGGGAACAAAAGAAGGAAGGAGAATGGTTATTTGATTATTTTGGTTCTAAACCATGCTTCTACCGGAGGTATGTAGATGATGTGTTTTGCTTGTTTAAATCTGTGAGTGATGTTGAGCCTTTTTTAGTGTACCTGAACAGCAGACACCCTAAGATTAAGTTCACGGTAGAATACGAGACAGATCGGAAGCTGCCGTTTCTTGATGTTTTAGTAGATGGAAAACATGGCGATTGTTTCACCACCTCTATTTACCGTAAAGCGACATTTACCGGTCTCCTCACTAACTTTAATAGCTTCTGCACCATTTCATTCTAAATTGGCTTGATAAAAACTCTTATCGATCGCGTGTTTAAAATCAATAGTTCATGGTCTGGGTTCCACACAGATCTAGAAAAAAACTCGAGTGTGTTAGCAAAAAATTCCCGAACCTTATCAGTAGTATGTATAAAATAGTATTTACATAATAAGTTTGAATCCAAAGCTAATAAAAGGGATGGAATATCGACGGGTGAAAAAGGGCGTTACTACAAACTCCCTTACATAGGTTTTGTATCTAACTTAACCAGCCAAAAAGTTCGTAATTTTGTTAGTAGGTATTGCGAGGGCATTGATGTTAAACTTATTATTGTTTCATTTAAGTCTGGATCTTACTTTGCTTTAAATGACACACTTCCGAAATGTTTACAATCAGGAGTTACGTATAAATTTGTTTGCGCTGGCTGTAGTGCCTGCTCCATTGGAGAATCCTCCAAACACCGCAAAACTCGGATTGATGAGCACTTAGGAAGAGATAAGTCTTCACCATTTTCAAGCATTTGCAAGCGAATGATGACTGTAGGCGCCAGTGTACTGATCTTTGTTTTTCTGTTTTAGACAAAGCCCCGACAGATTTTCAGCGTCAACTGAAGGAGCCCATGTTTATTCAATGGATAAAACCTAACCTTAACGCCCAACTAAACCATCTAGCTCTTACTCTTTCTATCTAGATCTATCCTTTCTTTCCTACTCTCCTTCTTACTTCGTTTTCTCCTCGGTATTTGCTTGCGCTTGCGTACAGCTGCTGTTCTCTCGTGGTTTTTTTTTTTATTGTTGATTGACAGTTTACTTTGTGCCGTCCCTTTTGGAATCTTCCCTCGGTGAACATTTGTAACGTCAATTATTGACTGATTGGTGTAGTCACGCCCTCTTATATAAACGCTTTTGATGAAATTTTTTGAAAATGATCAAAGCTGATCGTAACATGTCCTACAAACTGAAATGAGTTGTCTTTTTTCTGAAAGCTGTTGTGTTCGATAGCGATTAAAATGCAGACCAAGCTAGGAACGCATTTTGCGAAGCCTCTGAAGTATTCAAGCTGTATGCAACTTGGCGACGGAACATTTTCTATATAATGTTCGCGGACAGGTTCTTGATAGCGCTGATCATGGTGGCTTGAAAATTCCTAGTGTCAGCTATTTTCAATGGACAATATTCTGCTTCATGCTTCTTCATGTTGTGAGGGATGTTGTGTGCAGGATGTCTTTGAATGATGTCATGATGAAAGAATCAGGACTTTTTACTGCTTTAACATGAACCAAGGTTAATGTTATCTTTCCGATCTATTTTCTCGTCTATTTTCCGACAATTTTTTTAACATTCGGCATGAGTACTCGGCTACTAGCTTCCCTACTAGCAGTCCCAAGGTAATTGCGCTTAGTGATTAGGCCTGTCGTACAGAAAGCCTTGGATGCAAGCCATTTGAGACAGACTCCGCCATATATACCTAGCTGTTCAATTTCCCAACTTGAGCAGTTTAGTTTGAATGCTACTTAATCCACGAGCACTATAGAATCGCCAGGGAGTTGATAATGCTCTTTACTTCAGATGAGTCGGTGGGTTTTAAAAATAGGTTTTGGTTCATAGAAGGAGGCATGTATTTTCTGAAGCTGTTTATAGACTTCGATATTTCATCGTCAACGGATTTACCAACCGATGAAAAGTTAACATTTAAAACGGTTGCATTATTCCCAGGCGAGGTTGCACTATTTCCGTTGCCGTCAGTTACTGAAGTTGGAAGAAATTTAATCTCTTTATTTAGCTTTAGAATAGAAAAAGCCGTCCCAGGTTTTCTTAAGGTTAGCCGTATGCTCCTGAAAGTAGCCTTTGTAGAATTAGATCTTTCTTTCTCTAATCATGCAAACGACAGAATTACGTTGCTTCTTTCACGCGCCTCGAATCAAGCTTGTTGATCTGATTCCTTCATATATTGTTGCTGATGTATGATGTCTTTAGTTATCCAAAGTTTCAGTTGGGTGATGGCTTCTTTCTTTGTTTGAGTTTGCAGTATAGCGCCATGACGTTTAGTTAATCCGCAACACTATCTAGTATGATATTAGCAATAGCATTCGGGTTGTGTACGTGTTCAAACAATCACTTCCATTTGATATTTAGTAGCTCTTCTAGAAATTCGCTTTCATTAAAAGACTTAGCGACCATATAAAGACTGTTGTTTTTGTTGTCTT
Organism: Craspedacusta sowerbii; assembly: GCA_003687565.2. Taxonomy (NCBI): domain Eukaryota; kingdom Metazoa; phylum Cnidaria; class Hydrozoa; order Limnomedusae; family Olindiidae; genus Craspedacusta; species Craspedacusta sowerbii. Next base: position 13,436 of record QQSS02204624.1, read on the forward strand.
TGTTTGGCTTGTACTGTAATCAGCAAAATCGAGAAATGCGCTATGTGGTCTGAGATGGAACATGTCAGATTTCCTCTCTCGGAATTGTACTTATTATTGTAAGTAAATATGGTATCTATTAGTTGAAAACTAGCAAAATTAGGGGTTGCAAAATCATAAGGTACGGTCACATCGTAAAAATCGTTCGGATTTCAAACACGATCATACGGAAGCAAATCAATATCATAATCACCCATAAAAAAAAAACAGAAAAATTGGCTTCTCTGCTAGCCTCCTGGAAAATATCAACATAACAATCGTGTAGAAAACTTGCGCGAGAAAGACTGGGATGTTTGTATATGCAACCGCAGATACTGTTTGTTTTTTTTTCTTACCTTCCCGTGCAATTTAAACGCAGACAGGATCGACTTCATTCTCCATTTGCAGACGTTAGTCGTTTCGCACTTAAAAGTTTATAGAGTTGTGACGTAAGGGCTATAAGCACCTCCACAGGCAAGCATGGATATATGTACAAGACAATAATCTTTCTTTTCTACTATTTTAGTACCTCAAGTGGTATCCTTTAATCTTCCTTCTGATAGTCCTATTACTTAGAAGTTGTATTATAACAATAGAACGATCTTCTTAGACATTCTTTGACAACGAAGCAATATTTATATGAAACACCCTAAAGACGAATCCGCATTGAAATGTTAATTTTTCTCAAATCTCTTACTAAAATTTTATCTTCAACGCTACTTCACTAATGTTATATGGAATATTTAATGTTACGCAGCGGGAGACTGGGGCTCAGTAGATATAGATTCACCAAAAGTCTCCTTCCCTAATTCCATAAATCCAGGATTTCCATGGATTTGGCTTCACTAAGTCGATCATTCAATAGCAAGCGTACTAGACGTTGAGTAGGCTTGCAATGAAGCAATGTGATGAAGTTTCGTCCTACCTTCTCACTATATTTCTCATAGTCTGGGGGGGGGGGTTCCTGAACATGTGCAAATATCTTAAAAAGCTGTTAGCATTTAACCGCACTTTGAGAGACTCCTCATTTCTAACCTAGAAGGAGGACAGCAGGGACATGAGGATAGAAAATCAAAAGAAACAAAAAGCGAAGGGATACGAGATAGCTTACAAAATGCAAACAAACTTTGGCAAAGGGCAACAGAGATATGCACATCGAAGATAAAAAGAAAAAAACAACAAATAAACAAATTACGAAGCCTTAGAATTACAAGAAGCTCTTAAGAAGGACTACAGGGAGACATGGTACTTGGAATTTGAGATAAATGTACAGAGGGACGATCAAATGGGCCAAAATTCCTGGAAGTTTTTGCCGGTCATCGTTGAAGGTAGATTTCCATATCCGGAAAGTTTTCAGCGAATTGAACGGAACAATAGGTGGCAGTGGTTGATTGCCACTTAAACCCTTACCAGCAACGGAATCTTTTCCGTACCGCTCTGTCCGACTTCAGAAGTTGAAATGAACCCAACTTTCAATGGATTTTTGGCGGCAAATTCGAAAACGAGCCAATCAGCGCTTCAGATCTAATAGATGTTTGGCGCGTGTTATCTTAGCGTGTTTAAAACCTGCCGGTAGCATGGGGCACGCGTAGAAGCCACTTCACCTCGGGCAACTGCTGTGTCGGAGATGAAGTTAAATAGTTTATTATTATTGTTAACGGGTTGTAACTGATTTTTTCCCTAACACGACACAAATAGAACGTGTGTGAGATAATCTTCAATTACCCTTGCCAAGAATTCGCAACTCTCGCAAAAATGTATAAAGGCTGAAAAAAAAAACATCGCAGAAACGACGAAGTGCCAAACATCGATTTCTTACTCATATGTTGAAGCAATTCTTGAGAACATCTGTAGCTTTTGCATCAGTTTACCTTACATGACAAAAACATTTGAGGAAGTAATTGTGCAGACAGAGAAGATGTAACAAACGCGGTATTTTTTAAAATTTGGATACAGAAAGTTAAACATCGAATTAAAAAAAAAACACTCCATAGGAGCAGGAGAGCAGGAGTAAGTACTGAATAAAAAAAACACATCACGTCAAGGTGATACGTTTATAGAACAACACGATATAGCCGTTTGCGTCTCAAATCGATCTGGCGCAGATGAGCTGTTTCGCCGAACGCAAAAAATCAAAAGAAAAACGAAAAACATGAAAGAAAAACCGCGCATTCGGTGAACTTGCAATAAACGAAGGCTTTGTCCAGCCAGACAACCCGACTTGTGTACTCGAGCATCAAGAATTCCATCAGCTGGTGGTCCGAACCTTTGATTGATGAGTTCTAGCCGTAAAATCTAATGCACTTGATTTGAAATAAAAAGCATGATTTGGCTGATGTCCTTATTTCAGCGTTACCTTCAACCGAAATTTAAAAAGGCGATGTACACTTCCAAATAGAACTATATTTAGAGTTCGCTCAAATGCATCAAAAGTTTACATTCTTTTTCAAAATTTGAGGATTTAAGAAAAAATTTTCCCTTCCCCGCTCACAACAGTCGAGTGTCATTTTTTTTTTAAGTTTTAAAGCATCTGATAAACATGAAAGAGTCTTTCGACCAAAACATGAAAACTAATGTGAATTAACGACTCTCAAGTCAAAATATTCTAATCTGATGACTCAATGTTGGCTTTCGATAACGGAGCTCGGATTCATCACGCGTGATACGTTCACCAGAATCGCTGATCAGGGCAACTCCTGCATGATCATTTACTGCTTTCAGAAAGGTTTTACTATTTCTTCCATAAATCAAGATGAGTTTCACTAAATCTACCTGCTAACTTCACTATTGAAAATGGAGACTTAGTGGATGTTGCAAATTCTTGTGGGTTCGTGATATTCATTCTACGAAGCACTTGGCATAAGTTGGTTGGCGGTCAAACTGACCGAACTGATAATCAAAGAATTGTAAGCCAACCTGTTCATGTGACATATACCATATAAATAGACAGTTTCACTGATGGGACCTTCGCAATCACTGTATGGCGGGAAGAATAGGGCAGCAAGGATTTCATTAACATCAAATCACTGTTTGGACCACAAACTGTATTCCCAGTTTTTCTCCTGCGTTTAATTTAAATGACGTCTAAACATCTAAATTTTTAGGCTATAGATCACTTCCGATATCCAACGAGAATTATGCACCAAATGAAGACGAATTCTAAGAACTCCATGTAATCATCTCTTGGTTCACATAGCTAAGGAGAAAAAAAGATTTAAACAATTTTCAACTAAGCCAATCTCATCACCTTCCATTCCAGTCACATATTTTGCAGGGTCAAGGGCATCCCACAGTTCTTGAAATTTCTTTATAAGCATGAACACCCAAGCAAATCGGGATCTCATACATACCGCCCCGATTACGAGCTTCATATGATGTTGGCATGCAAAATACAAAATCCGTTTGCTTTAGCTTAAACTTTACTGCAGAAAAACAAATGCAACAGATATGATATCATAGATTATGATATCACAATACATTGCTTGGATGTTATGGGTAAGTCTCGAATCTCAAAGAGTCTCAAAGATGGCGGAAACTCGGAAATTGCCAGTTCCCGATGGCAATAGTTAAAAGTTGAGAAGCACCTTTGCCAGAAATCAATGATGGCAGATGATCCACTTTTTCTTTGCCAATCAAGTCAGACATGAGTTAGCTGTCCCATTAAACAACCAAACGAGTCGAGGAAAAAGTTCTGCTCTTAAACTAGCTGATTTCGGTCGGCTCTCCTGTTCTGCCAACAAATCGAATCCTTAATTAAGGGCTAGGCTGTGAATACGGCTGTGATCCGGATTTTTGGCTTCTTCAGCAATAACAGCAGTTTTGAGGTGAGACCACTTTGGCTTGTCCAGAGCAGCTGCTGGTCATTCAGCAGTTTCTGCGCCTCTATTTCTTTCTGCCTGTGTGCACTGACTACAAGTGTTCCACTGGCATTCTCAGCTTCAGTCTCCTCATTTGAATCCGTTCCAGACGATGAGGTACTTCTTGCGACCTCCATGGGCAGCACAATATTATCGTTCATTGACTGGCGCTCTAGCGTTGCGTAGAAATAAAGTACCTATTTTCAATTTTTTTTTAAGGACTGTGACAAGAACCGTAGGTACCTCTAAATTTGGCTCGAATGAGACCATATTTGGCAGTCATTATTATTATTATACATAAAGGAACAATTTCGCTAGGTAGGACAATACAAAATTGAAAATTAAAAAATAAGCGCCACCCTCATGTACAACCTGTAGTTGAGTCCTATCCTTACCATCGACTTTATTCACCTGAACCTAAGTTTAGCTGTTCAGGTTAGCTCTTCCTCCGCTCCCATCTTCCTACTGATTTCTTTCTTTTTTTCCCTCGCCATTTGGACATTTCCTTCCATGCTGAATAAGCAAGTTTATTGGTTCTCTCAAAATTTTCTTTGAGACCTTGGCTACTTGCTTAAACACCACGGAGCCGTTCAAGATCGAAAAGCGACTGTACCCATTTGCAAACTCTATTGCTTTCATTACAAGTTAGCGAGACCCTGGACGTCATAATCACACCATGTGTCTTGCCGCAAAAAAAAAAATAATAATAATAATGATAATAATAACAATACATAAATAAAAATAAATAAATGAATAAAAATAACAAAATAACAAAATTGGCCGGTGAGCGAGTGAGTGAACTGCCGAAAAGAAGTGCCTACGCGAACAAATGAAACAATAGAAAAACAACATATTAATACGCAATAACAATCATGAAAGAATTTAAGCACATAATTTAGGAAAATAAAATTAAATCACCGACTAGGAGTCAACGCACGAATTAATGAGCCTTGTGCATACTGGACTCATTTGCCACCGCGACCCATCATCCCCCGCAACCAATAATCAGATCTGTTTACTCCTTTCTAAGTAACGCTATTTTCTAAAATATTTCAGACACGGCTAGCCGAAACAATCGTTGCGTATAAGCTTTACTAATGGCTTTTCAGTCCCCTAACGGGACCATAAACCCAAGTTCTACATCCACATTACTGGTTTGTGCTTTACCCCAGAAGAGGGTTGGGGACCGCCGAGCGCCACACCCACCGCGTACCGACGGCATACGAATAGTTGGCGCCTACCCACGTGAGACCCCACACCCTAAAACGGTACAAGCCATATCCAACTCTCCCCCTATCATTCACTCGACAGGACACCACGTCCATTGACGCACGCATACACTATACACGATGTTGCAGATGTTGGATCCACTTTCATTCTAGTAGTTGTTGTTGTTCATGTTCTTCTTAATCTTCAATTAGCAACCCCCGACCTTTTCAGAGGTCGGCATGCTGGTCATATTCCATCGGACAATCGTTCGGACTTTCTAAGCAACTTTCGCTTCGCTCGTCTAAACTTCCATCAATGTCAGTGTCCGAAGAGCTGTCAGCGAGCCCGATATCCTCATTCCGACTCTGATCCGAGGCATCGACTCGGCTTGGAGAGCTATTAGCGACAACTAGCCCATCGAACGAGCTGGGGCAGCAAGGCACGTCTACATGAGACGATGCAGCTGAAGCATCGAGCAGCTTTTCGTCAATGAATTTCCAGACAGCGTCGATAGCTTTCCACGATGTTTCTTCGTGAACAGGCGTTCCTATATATAAAAACAGCGCTGCGAATGAGACACCATTTTGCTGGCGCGTGATTGCTCCACAAAAGACGCGACAGGCGAGATTCGGACGCAAGTGAAATTTCATATCGCTCAAGAGTGGTGTTGGTGTTGTGGTTGAAGAGCCAGGAGTATTCCCGGATGCGCAGTCCATCAACCGTCGGTGACAGCAAATGAGCCCAGTCGTCGGATGTAGAGCTCGATACGTGCCCTGAAAGGGAGGTTCGGACGACTGGTCGATGCTCCAACGATCTTGGAACTGATATCACACTGTCCCCTGTTACCAGGAGACCCTATTCGTGAAGATCCTCCAAGCGGCCGACGAAGTTGTACTGTGCTTGTTAGGTCTTCTTAGGAGATTCGCCCAACAGGGTAGCGACAAAATTTGCCACATTCTGCTTGCCCCACCGACCGCCATGTGGAGGCTCTCCTAGTTGGCCGGCATCGCTCAAGAGTGCACGGAGAGCAAGCCCAGAATTTCCAAGCAACAGCATTTTTCAAAATTTCAAAATCTTTTACCATAAACACCCGGTAACAAATTACAGTGAATGGGCATTCATGTCTGGTTTCAGAAGAAAGGTCATGCGCTGACAAGTTCGAAATTTGCTGAAAACTAAACATTTCCCCATGCCAAACAAAACACATTCTCCGAAGCAGCATGGCTGGCAGTCGAAGTTAGGAAGTCTGGTCAGTAGTTTCAAGGATGTCTAACTTCTAGAAAAACTCGAACAGATAACGCATACCACGCGTAAGCAACTCAACGAAAGTTGCCTCCACGCAGGAGAGTTGCAGACCCACTCAGCTCTGCCTACTGAAGCGGGACAAAAGGTTTCAAATTGATGGGTATCTACCTGCTGTTTATCTTCGATGCCGCTGTGAACCCGTTACTTCATACTTGCAAATCGTGTCTGGCTTTCCAGCGGCCCGCAAAACATTTTAGAAGGCTGGAGGGCATTGAATCACTAGTCACCAAATGCATAATCCGAAGGCTAGTCAACGTGGAGCCATCAAAACTCGATGTTGGGATAGTTGTGTCGTTGTAGATGTCATTCACTGGCTGAAAAAATGCAAGGCGCTCAGAGATTCGAGAAAAGAAGTCTTCGGGACCACAGAGGCGTCAGGTGATCGCGTTTGCAGAGGACTCGGAACCTCTCTGACGACGGCTTAAACAGCTAAAGCACCCGCAACAGCAAAAACATACAACGCCTAAAATGCCAACCAACTAGGAGAGCCTCCACGCGGCTATCAGTGGGCAAGCAGGGTATGCGACAAATTTTTGTGACTACCCTGTTTTGCGAATCTAACCAGAAAACCTAACCTGCACAGTACGACTTCGCCGTTCGCTGGGAAGGTTGTCATGAAGAGTGTCCACGGGCAACAGGGGAAAGTGCGATGAGAGTTTCACGATCGTTGGAGCATCGACCAGCGGTCCGAGGTTCCCTTAGAGGGCAAGTAACGAGCTCTTTATCTCTAGGAGAGGCTCAAAAAATATCCGGCGGCCTCATTTGCTGTCACCGACGATCGATGGACTGCGCATCCGGGGAAACTCCTGGCTCTTCACCCACCAACCAACCAACGCTTAAACTAGGCAATCAAGCACATGACACAAGCACAACTGACGATCAATAGCCACTTCGGGTTAGGCCGGGACAAGGCCGGGACAAGGCTATTACCCAGCACCCATAAGAGCACATTCTACGTCATCGCATGTCGAGAAGCTCGTCACATCTTTACATTACATTATGAGCCCGTTTAACACGCGGCTTAAAGGTTTGCTAAAACTTTGATAGCAGACAAATGCAAGTACGGTTTCCAATAATACACCACTGCCATAGCATTCATGTGCTGGGGATTCGGAATATTCCATAGAACTTCATGGTGCCGTTATAAAGAGTAGGAAAAAAAAAACGAATTCAGGAGCAAGCAAACCCATTGAGATAAATTCCCGTGCTCAGAAGATGTCGTCAACTAAATCTCTGCGCCTAACACACACCGGAACACAAACACACATACACACCCACACACACACACACACACACACCCACACACACAAACACGTCTTCTTTTCATTTTCCTAGCGACGAAGAGGGCGCGACCAGCCTGTGAACGCTGTTGGTGCTTGATGGCCAGTTGAGCTATGTAGGCTCAGCGGGGGTTTTACAGACCTATGCTAGAGGACACAAACCCTCCCCTATTATCCGGGCTTGGGATTGGCAGAGCACACAAACACACACACACACACACACACACACACACACACACACACACACACGCACACACAGAGCGAGGCACAAGTCTTTTAAAAGGTCAACCGCGAACCAGCTATCTATGAGGAAGGACTTAAACCACTGACCTGCCGAAACACGCGGGCAATCAAAAGGTGTGCCCGGCAAGACCACACCGACCGGTTGTGAACTGCTCACCCAGTTGGTCATATTCTAAACAAGGACGAACGGAGAGAGATGACCAGGAAATATCGCGTCTTAAAAATGCTAGTCGGACTTCCAGCAATTCAAAACGATAAGCACAAGGAATATTACACCAGCTTGATTGGCATAGGCGAGCAGATAAATTAGACATAAATATTCAATAAATTAGTCAACAAATAAAATTAAGACAACACAATTAATAATTAAACAACTAAACCTAAGAACGAATCAGTTCAGTTAAAGAAAAGTCCTGACCTTTTTAATCCAGGGCTCCAGAATATCATATTGATTCTTCTTCAGTTGGTGCCGGATGCTGTGCACAGAATCTGTAAACGCTACTGCAAACGTCCGCCTCGCCACATCATCCAACTTGCTTGCCTGTGAAAAGGCGAATCGCAAAGCCAAGGCCAGCATAAAAAAAACGAAGTAAACGACACAAGACAAGCAATCCCACAACAGGCGAGGCAAGCAACAAAGTTTCTCAATACACGTCGCTCGTTAAAACCTGCCCCAACAACAACAACGGGTCTGATTAAAAGTATATCAGCATTCGAGTTACACTAGGACGGAAAAAGCACTGGCTTTCAGAACAGACTGCAATAGACACAGAAACCGCGCGTTCTCGTTCTCATAGGGAGCATCTTACACCGTCGACGGTTATGGCTCCACCGTAGCTGTGCGCAACGATTGCGATATGGCGCGCAAGGCTCGGCCGTACGAAGTGCTTCCACACGTACTTGAAGTGCTTCTCTGGAGTTTCGCTGCCCTAAAACAATTAGATACTGCTTACAAAATCGCCGCAAGTATCACCAACACAAGGCAGGATAGTGATATCACAATAGCAAAGACAAGGCCAAGTTTTATAAAAAAGGAATTCTAGTATGAATAAATCCGTCGACCTTTTGTAGTATTCTAACCGCTTTCTGTTCCGTAATGTCGGTAATTTGTAGGCTGATGATCAACACACACCAATCGTTTTCTCAAAACTAATGAAGAATAACAGAGGTTGCGAGTAGAATTATAAAACTCTTTTCGTCATGCCACAACTTTCATTGAACGAACAACCCACCCTGACAGGCTTTCCATGTACGTCAAAGTTCTGATTCGAGTTCAGAACAATTACTCCAAAGCCTCGCTAAAACAAAATAAAAAGCTCCTGTTTTACGGTCGCTACAAAGTCAGAGAGAAGAAGGTAAGTGCGTGACTGAGTGAGTATGGTAGAGAATCAGCCAGCGCGTTAGTGGGCGAGTGAATGAGTGAGTGAGTGAATGAGTGAGTGAGTGAGTGAGTGAGTGAGTGAGGTGAGTGAGTGAGTGAGTGAGTGAGTGGGAGAGTGAGTGAGTGGGAGAGTGCGTGAGTGAGTGAGTGAGTGAGTGAGTGAGTGAGTGAGTGAGTGAGTGAGTGAGTGAGTGAGTGAGTGAGTGAGTGGGTGAGTGAGTGAGCGCGTGAGTGAGTGAGCGAGTGAATAAGTGAGTGAGTGAGAGATCAGACTGGTTGTTTTAATGATTGGTTGATTGAGTGAGTGAGGAAAGGAAGCGGTTACACTAGCGTCAGTGCACAAGTTTAAAAACTAGTGAGTATAGCATACTTTCCCGAGTTCTGCTCTATTGAATCGCGACAGTGCACCGTGCAAGTACAAGTGATATCTACCTACCTCCTTAGCTTGGCGGATGTAAGGAATCTGCGTGCCACTCTCCAACGAGTGGTTGATAATCAACCTACCAATAACCGAAAGAGAACAAAAAGTGGTCTACGGATTCATTCACATGAGTGGAGGCAAAAGATACTAAAGATGTGCGCAACAATGATCGGATCCAAACAGCATATTCTCCACGCAAAGATACTCAAGAATCAATGGCTGTCTTGACAAAGACCAACATCCCAAGATCCCAGCGCTGGAAATCTACCACACGCGGTCTCAAACAGACTCGCAGAAGCAAAGCAGAAAGTAGAAATTCGAATACGACCAGGATGTTTTCGTATTGCAAGCTAACTTATCTTACGACCTTTGCCATTCTGTGCTCTGCTATGGTTTGTTTGTGCTATGCTAAAGTATTCTGTGTGCTTAACACAGAGAGAGAGAGAGAGAGAAAGAGAGAAAGAGAGAGAGAGAGAGCGATAGAGCGAGTGGTATGTTCCACTTTCCAGTACCATTCCAGAAAGTTCAAGAGTTCACGAACGTTTACTGACATTCTATCCCGTGTGAGGTTGAAAACGCGAGGGACTCGCTAGGTACCCTCGTCGCAAAAAGAATAACAAATACCTAGAGATAAACAGGAACAACAACCGAATGCAATAAGGACAACAACAATAACAACAACAAGAACAACAACAATGACATCGAAAACAAGGCAACAAAACAAACACCACAACAACACCGCCAACAACAACCACAAAAAAAGCACACAATGAATTAAAAAAACGGCAACCATAGGACGACAACGGCAATAAGGCCAGTAGCGGGCCTGCGAATGCCATCATAGAATCAACAGGCCTTGAGAATTGCTCCAGTCACGACTATGTAAGTTGAACATAACGTAAATCGCCTGTGACAAGATCTTCGACAGCCAACCTAACTGGCATTAACACACTCAGCAGTCAGGGGGTTACCTTCTAGACCACTGACCAGCCCGAACAACTCCAGAACCATGGATGAGCAATAGCAACTTCTCAGCTTGTGCAATTTCAGGAGAAGCAAAAATAAAGCTCGTAGAATCTCCACTCTCATCATCCGTCTAAGATCAAACGCGCCAAATTACATCAACAAGCAAAAATGATTGCCACTTAGACATATCAATCGACAGACGATTAGACGGACATCAGCAAAGACACGAAAGTAATCGAGATTAGATAGAAAGATGGATAGTTAGATAGATAGATAGATAGATAGATAGATAGATAGATAGATAGATAGATAGATAGATAAATAGATAGATAGATAGAT
>QQSS02204625.1:0-11868 GCA_003687565.2 Craspedacusta sowerbii
ACATACATACATACATACATACATACATACATACATACATACATACATACATACATACATGCATACATACCTACATTCATACATACCTACATTCATACATACACGCTATCTCGCTCTGTTTCTCTCAATCTGTCTTTCTTTCTGTCTGTCTCTCGTTCATTCTTTCTCTCTCTCTCTCTCTCTCTCTCTCTCTATATATATATATATATATATATATATATATACATATATAAACATATGTATATATATGTATATATATAGAGAGAGAGAGAAAGAGAGGGCTAGCTACACGGAGCACGCACATACACACACACACGCACACACACACACACAAATAAATATATGTGCTTGGGTATGTGAATATGAGTGTTGTGAGCGTTTTATTTTCGAGCATGACGAGTTTTTTTTGTGCACCCACCGTTCGTGATGATATCAAGTGTATCGTTCAAGATTGTTTTGTAAGAAGTATGTTGTAGTAATCAACTCCGATTTACACATCTATAGATTGGATGGGAATAGCGAATTAGTTTTACCAAGTTCCATCTCGAAGTTGCTTGCAGCATAGCAAAAACTTATCATTCCTTCCTATCTGCATTCGGACTAAGTTAAGGGATGGATGACTGCAATGAAGAGCCTAATATAGCTGTTACTTCAGATGGGTCGCATTTCGATGCTGTCTTGCCCCTCCAATCCGTGAAGCTCGAACACGTCCATCGCCAGCCTGAAGCGGAGCATCACCAAGATGTCTCAATGCTAGAATCCATCGATGGCTCATCACTCCATAACGGTGATTCTGCATCTCCCGGTGGTTTGGACAGCCTGCAACCTGCTGACAATCAGTCATCCGAAGCTCCCCCGGCATTTGTTGACATTGACTTTGTTTCGGCTGACTCCGAAGCCACAGTGGAGGTGAGTGACGAGTCGGGCCCTGAGAATGACTCTGGTAGTCATCGCGTTGACGGTAAGGATGACCAGGACACGTCAGCGTTGTCTGACTGTAAGGCGTCTTGTACTGATGACCTAGCGGTGGAGGTGCTATCAGATGGATCTGATGACAGTCCTAGACTGCGCAATGGCGCCACTGCCCGCTCTCCGCCAAGAAAAGCCTTTGCTGACGCCACCGGATGCGGAGGAAAGCTGGAAGAAACACTTGGTGAGTGTCTTCTGTTAAATTATTACTTTAGAATATCCCAAACCGTTTTTCCTGGCTCATGTAATAGTGTAAACTTATAGTATAATGTTAAACAGACATCTATTAACATGTTAGTGAGTGAGTTGTGTTCGTCTGTGGTGTGTGTGTGATTGTGTGCATTTGTGTGTGGCTCGTGTTTGCCTTTGAGTGTATCTGTGTGTGTGTGTGTGTGTGTGTGTGTGTGTGCGTGTTTGTGTTTTTGCGTGCGTGCATCTGTGCGTGTGTTTGCGTTTGTGTGTGCGCGTGTGTGTGCCGGTTTGCGCTTTTGCGTGCGTGTGTGAGTGCGTGCGTGTCTGTGTGTGTTTGTGTATGTTTGTGTATTTGTGTGTGTGAAGGGTCCGGGCAGGGGAAATCCGAAGTCTCATACTACGCTTTGGCCAAGCCAAATGCTATAGGTACTGCTTTGGTCCATACAATACATTACAGAGAAAAAGAGGGTTAGCCTTTTCGAAGGCGATCCGACAACAAACCAAAATTCAGCGCCAATTTTCAGCAGCAGACATCTCATTTCTCATCCGTACCGCCATTTGGATCTCCACAGCGACTTACATCTCCGTAATACGTCTGCCTCCAGCCGATGTGTTAATCTCCATGATCGGGTGTCACATCTTGTGGGAAATGTCATTTAAGATATCAGTCGAAGAAGCCAGGCTGCACCATAAGTAGTAACTCTATGGGGTACACAAACGTAGATAGTGTGAGTGCAAAGGATGCAAAAGAATTGTTTTTCTTCACTGACCTAAGAATCTATAACACAGCGAAAGGGTTAGTGCAAAAAACCCCAGGCTCCTTCAACAATACCAAAAGCACTCCTTCCCCCTGTAGGCTTGTGCAGTTGTGTGTGCAGTGGCAGCTAAAGAAATACCGCTGACAGGTCGTCTCTCTAATGACATCGTGGTAATCTTGCCGGAGGGTGATCGACAGCAGAATCTCTACGGATAACAAATCGGTCGGTTGCACGCGCTATATCACGGTTTCCGCCGATATTATAGCCGATATTATAGCCCCATTGATTGTTTTTTTTTAAAGGTGGGGGTTGCTTCAACTTACAATTTTTTTCAAGCACTTCTTAGTGTTTCGCAGAATTTATTTGACCCTTTAAAGTATAAATCTTGTCCGCATTTACGTGTCAAGTTAATTGATAAGTCTAATGAAATATTCGAATGCTATGTGCGGGTTACATGTAGCACCACGGCTCAATATGAACTGTTTTAACGAAACAACATTCTCCAACTATGATGGACTAGTTACTGATATAATATATAATAATGATTTAAGGAATCAAAACAATGATAAGTTTCATTAGGCTGCTTTGCAAGGGATAGCTTAGCCTAAAGGGGTCTCCCGGGGGTTCTCGTCGGCACGACAGAGAGTGATCAGGTCTGTGTCTTGTCCGAGCAATAACCCGATCATCGTTAGCAACTTGATCATCCTTGCTAAGTATCTCAAAACTAATACCCATTCTCCAATCGCCGCTCTTGTTATTGTAATTGAGTTGCGGGTTTCCAAGGGCCACTTGCATTCTTCGCCAATCCGGTCCTTATAACCTTCACGGCTCTGTGAGCAGGAGAAGATAGAGGGACTGAGTTATCACTGTGAATCGATCTTATCCGAGTGGCACGAGAAAGGCGTAGACGCAGAGCCAGCAACTGTACGCCCTAATCGCTTCTTAGTCGGTCTGAAACTCCTCTTAGGAGCACAGCTGTTTAGCAAGGTCGATGAGAAGTGTAGCGGATTTTCTCGAAGTATTACCTAGCTTGATGAGTATCGGCTGGAAAAATTTCATTTGTAAGTACCAGAGGACTTTCGCGTTGCTGCAATTGTAGTTTGCCTGCACAATTCTTCGTTCAAGCGGGAAGGATGTTGTGTTTTTTGTCATGGATCCCGTTGACCTTGATCGTTAAATTGCAATAGATGCGTACAGGTTTCGCCGTTTCCCAGGATACGGTACCCAGGGTATGAAAATTTTTCCCTCGTCGCTCTTCCTGATCATTCTTTGCTCGAGTTGGAAGAATGTTGCGTTTTTTGTATGTATTGTTTGCTGAACTTGAGCATTAAATGAAAATATTTACATACAGGTTTCTCCAATTCAAGATACCCAGGGTATGGCAGTGCTTTTCTGAAGCGAGAAACATGTGTTTTTTAATGCACCCTTTGAAGTTGGACGTTATATTAAAATAGAAACGTACAGGTTTCCCCCTTTCAAGATACCCACGGTACCAAGATCAACCGTGTCCTCTATATGCATTACGATTATTGCAAGCACGTTATATGTAAACAATAGTCTTTCAACCTCGAACTGCACATGACATTATTAAGTATGAAAGGTTAAAGTGTACTATGTGGCTCGCATAACTTGGACTCTTTACATCCTTAGCTTTGAAGACGTTGGGTAGAAACTATTCGCTGCAAGTTTGGCTCTTATATTTAATATACTTACTATTTCGACTCGTTTGTCATGATAGTGTTTTGTCACAACTTAGTGATCTCCTGCAATTTTCCCGAAACCTTTCTTAAACTATGTATATGTATATTTAAAAACGTGTGTGTGACTAGCGGAAATAAATTGTTTTGTTGTTGTTCATCTTCTACGATATCGTTTGCCTTTGACTGAAAAACTTAGTTGCACAAAAGATGTGGTTGGTTCCGTAAGGCTTCTCGAGAGGATGGAAACCCGATACGTAGATGGAAGTTGACAGTTGGTCGCATTCCCTGCTAGGAAGAATTTAGCACAGTGTACGTGGAAAAAAATCTTATCGGTCGGTCAGATTAATGAAGTTGTTTAGGTTGTTGTTGCTTTTATTTGCTAGACGTAAGAAATATGAAGCGCTGATTGTCGTGTAGCAAGGACCGCAACGGATCTGTTCGGTTTTTCTTGTCGTTCGAGTACTTTCGAGGATCCTCGTGGCATGATAGCAGCTGGGGAAAAGAAGCACCGATTATGCCCGAGCACAAATCGGGACTCCTATCTCAAAATCTGTGGGTGCAGTGTTGACCTGGCAAACCCCGATTCGCAATAGTAAAAAATTAGCCATCTCGATCGGCCTTTAATGATTTACGAAGCCGCTCAGCGCCTCGGTAAAACGGGGGCCGTCAATCTGGCAAAGGACGGTATGTGGTCGCACGAGCGGACCATCTCAGGTTATTGTTCAAGTTGTGATTAGAGCAGTGCGTAAACTTGCTGCCTCTGATGATGCTCCCGTGATAGGCGGGGGAGGATTCAGCAAGGGTTTACAAGGCCGCCGCCTTAAGGACGCTACCTCTCCTCTCATATCCGAACTTGCGGCAAGCAGCAGCTAGATCAGAAAGCTGTCGGAGCTACGCGCGCGCACACGTACACTTTCGCGAACGCACACACACGCACAAACACAAACCTGCACACATGCGCATACACACACGCACACACAAACACACGCGCGCGCGCACACAAACACACACACACACACACACAAGCACATGCGCGCGGGTTCTCTTAGCAGAGGCATACGTATCCTAGCATTGGTGGCAACAGGAGAATGTCCTGGCGTTGTTCATAGGTGTCTTGGACAGGGTCTGGTGAGAGAGCAGCTTCTGCCGAGTGTCCAACGTGTCGTCTTTCACGTTCTTCGTTTCGTCAGCATGGAGTGGTTAATAATTTTGTGCGAATCGAATTTAGTTCAGCCGTTCGCTTTCTAATGACGACAACGCCAGGTAATACTGGATACTCGGCTCATTATATACTTCGATGTAGTGTTACAAAGGCTTGTCTTACAATTCCTCGAACCCTTTAAGGTCAGCCTTCATCAGTATGTGCTGTATGGATCAGTGAAGACATTTTCCACCCTTTCCTTACGCTCCATTTCGCCGGCTGGCAGCTCATGCCAGGATGCTATCGTCGAAGGGGGAGAAGGGGTGCTTGCTGAGGGCTTGGGCGACATTTGTAGCGTAAGTTTCGAAATGCTCAAGTATGTTCAAACCGTTCAACTCAGCAAGTCTGTGGGTGTGTGAGAGAGAGAGTATGAGGGAGTGAGTTAGTGAGTGTGTTTGTGCTCATCTGCGTGTTGTTAATTGGCGCATTGCTGAATGCCCGCCACTCCCGTTGATTAGCGGGTTATTATCCGCAATCTCAGTTTTCTCTGCAGCTATAACACTATATATATATATATATATATATATATATATATATATATATATATATATGATATTAAAGCTTCTTGCGTGGTATATGTTATTTGTTTTATATGGCATTATTAGAGGGGCAACCTGTTGGTTTGGAGCAAAGTGAAAGTCAAAGCTCAGACGTTGTACTCGGGAGAACGAGCGATTCGACCCCCGCATCCAGCGAGGGAGAGGGAAGAGAAAGAAAATCCTCGAAGAGCTCCGTCTACGAGAAGAAGCAGATCGACGCTCCCGTAGTGCACCAGGGGGACCGCATCAACACGCGAAAACAGAGCCTACTTGAGCAGTACGAGAAGGACATGCTTGGCCGAGACGCGGAGAATGATGGTGCTGAGGAGCCGGTCAGAGGGAAGGTCTCCCAGCTGAAGAATACGTTCGGCGTTTCGGATGAGGACGAAAGGATGCAGTGCCTACGACTGGAAAAAGAACGCGAATTAGAAGAGGTGAGGTTAAAACATTGTTTACGTGCATATACGTATTGTAGAGTATATAGATTGTAGAGTATATTCTTCAGTGCTATGAACAGGAAATCAACCAGTCTACGCAATAGCGAATGACGCTATGAAATCTACCAGTCTAATTCTACCTGAAATGAAATTTGCCTGTCTAAGCAATAGCGAGCGTGTCGTGGAAAATATTCATGAAGCTGTTGTGTCTTGATTTCGACCACTACGAGATACAAGGCAAAGTGGTGGGCCTGTACCTTCCGAGACAGACTCGGCGGCAAACACAAAAATCTTCATGTGGCCTTAACGTATCTACTCGAGTGAGGACGCCATTTCTTTTTGTCACCGTGACTGGGTGGCCTCGAAGCGGTACCAGGACGGCTGGAATTTCTTCTAGGCTCGCAATCAGCTCCGGTCGATAAGATAAAGGCATTCGTAGGATTTTGGATCAAGTCGACGATCAAACCTCATCGACGTGTCTCCCGCCTTCCACGCATAGGAGGAAAGGGTTAACTGCTGTCGAATGCTCGGTACTGCACAGGGCCTAGGTAAGGCATTGCATACACTGTGAGGGTCAATTGCGACAGGAGTGGGTCTACGTTTCGCCTGCCCGATTGTCCATGGTGATGGAACTGTAGAGATATATTTCGTTGAAGGTAGGTGCGAAGAAAGCCAGTGGTCTTGATGATTTCTTCTTGTTTTAGGTTTCACAGTTACAGATGCTGAAAATATACATTTTGTACGCACATTTATATAAACCCTTCACACAATTAAATATAGGTAAAGAATATAATTGGTCTTAAAATAGGGACACGCCTGGCAACACGTCTGGTACGTGTTGACCCAGAAATGAACGTACGCTTACGAACGTCACAAATATGATCAAGACTGCAATTAAATACCCACAACCTACACGCCCTTGATTAACTGTGACCCAGGCATGTACAACAT
This sequence comes from Craspedacusta sowerbii, assembly GCA_003687565.2. Lineage (NCBI taxonomy): Eukaryota > Metazoa > Cnidaria > Hydrozoa > Limnomedusae > Olindiidae > Craspedacusta > Craspedacusta sowerbii. The sequence goes on from QQSS02204625.1 coordinate 6,748, forward strand.
GATCAACAAGAACTGGTAACGCTAGTAAGATTCCATGGGTTGCTCGAGAGCAATTGCATCGCACTATTTTCGAAATTGCAATACCTTTGGATGTGAACTTCGACGAGACTGAAAGCAGCAAAAGGAGCAAGTGCATGCCCCTTATGATCAGCCTTAAAGAGAGCGTATCCTGATCGCACGTCTAAATGCTTTCCTGTGGTAATAGGAGCTACAAGTCTCGTCAGCATATCGTTGAATCGAAGAAAACCTGCGATCGATAAGCCTGTCAAGTGAAGTCTCAGACCGTTTAGTTGTGCGAATTGATGAAAAGACAATATGCGGAAGAGAAAAAGTTGGCAAATCAGCACTGTTGATTCGAAATTGAGCCGCGGTGGCTGCACCGGGGGTAGTAGCGGACGTATCTGGATGCTGCCGGATATCTCCTCATGGGCAAGCAGCGTCAATGAGCAGCTAAGTTCGGCAGGAGCGCTCAATGGTCTCCGCACGCCAGGAGATGAACGACGGCAGGCTGGCGAAATATACTCCAAGATCTTCGACAAACGGATGATATGACGAGTGGGATCGAGGATCGCTTTGAATTGAGGATTTTTGGAATCGAGGATTATTGAAATCCAGGGTCGCTTGGATCTGTTTGTTAATTTTGTTTTACTTGCAAATGATGGCGATGGAAGCGAAAATGATTTGGCTGTACTCCATGGTTTTTTGAAGTTATTCTTCTCTTCCTATATGCGCGATTGCAATCGTGGGTTTCACAGGCGAGGTTAAGTTTTTTTGGCTTGTTGTCAATTTAACAAATAGACCTGGAGACATCTCTGATGAATTTTACTGACGTGGCGATTAGGTTATATGACTTGCTGTGTGAGAAGATGGCAGCGTCCCTTTTTAATTTTCCAGGTTCGACGAGCTTTTCAAGAGCGTTCATCAGAGCAGGTCGAAGATCGCGCGGAGACATCGACGAAAAACGAGGAGATAAAGGCGCGCAAATCGTTGGGGTCGCTAAAAGATCGCTACATGGCGGTGGCACACGGCCAAAAGGCTAAGGATAGTGACGACAGTGATGACGAGCAAGATGACACCAACGGAGAAATTGTGGTAGACGGCAAGTCTGTTGTTAAGTCGTCCGGTAAAGTCGAAGAGGTGCGAAGCGGGGAAAGCATCGGCAACATCCTAAGTGCGTTCCAAAATCGGTCGGAATTCCAGGCCAAATCGGCAGGTAGTGCTGCTGATGTTGTGGATAGCGAGGTGATTAGCTCCGCGAGGAGCAAGTTCAAGACGATGGAAGCCAAGAAGGACGAAGCGCAAGATTTCCAACGACCGACCCAACGTCGCGTGCAGGATCCGAAGCAAGTCATGGAAGCTAGACAGAAGGCGACCTACGGCGAAGAGGAGATTGTCCAGGATGGAGCTGTGAGGAAGACCGTCAACATCGAGGAAGAGATGACAAGTGCAGCGAAAGAGGCGCACGCCGCCTACAAGCAACTCGTCGAGAAAAAGGAAGAACCGACGTCACCCGTCAGAAAGCCGGCAAGTCGGCTCATGTCCGACTCTGACGCCCGCGCCACGTTGGAACAAAAGCGCCATGCTACCGAGGAAAACGGCGGTGTCGGTGACCCTGATGCAGCCAGTCCTAACCATGGCATTGCGAACGGAGCGGTCCGATTTGAAATCCCAGGTTCCGAAATGGTCTAAGGATGCAGAAAGCCATGCCTTCGGAACATGATGTTTCGTGGTGTTAGGAAGTTGCAGTCTCGTCAAAGTACTCGCCGGGACAGAAAGGACTGAGTAGGATGACTGCTTCGATGGACAGACCGTCTTCATCGTTGGTACTTTTTAAAATCCATTCCTATGTTTTGGTGTCTAGGCTTCACTTGTCACGGACGTATTACATAGGAAAAAACCTAGTGTATCTTATTAAAAGCTTCGCGTAACTGATCTGAACTTGGGGTTTTTATGCCCAGGCGCTGTGCCTCTAACTGCGTCCTGGCGCGTCTTGGTACCTATCCATACTGAGCTGGTGTTTACCCTGATTTAAACATTAAACGGAAAGGCGATGTGTGCGGTTGAGTGCTGCCTAGCTTCTGTTGTTACTGCTTCTGCTGCTGCTGCTGCTGTTACCACTGCTGTTGATACTGCTGCTTCTCGAAAAGCTTTATTTTAAATGTCAATAATGTCTCTGGTTATTCACTTGAAATATTTTAAAAGCTTTGTCTTGTTTTAAGAAGCGTAGCTGCATTCTTGATTTTTTTGAAATTTCTTTTTGTCGAAGGCGATGGTGATTGCTGATGCTCGCATGAGTTTCTTTTCACTCCTTGGCTCGGGGGACTTGATATTTACTTTTATTGGTACGTTAGTGGGAGCGTGTAGCTGTCAAGTACTCTTTTATTTGTGTACATTCATTTCTTGATTTTTCGTTGACGTGTCACCGAGAAATTTTAAGTCTTTTGTTTTTATCGTCTTATAAATTGAAATTTCTGCCCTTAAAAACGTCTTATCCTGTCGATCTTTTTTTTTTTTTTCGTTTCATGCTTCTTATTTAAAGGCATGTAAATTAAGTTTTCCAGCGAACTTTCGTTGTCATCTAATGGGGACTTACTTTGCATTAGCAGCTTCTGTAGTTCGTTAGCGAAATTTTGTGTTCTAGATTGCTTATTAGCAAGATTCTGTGTTCTAGATTGTTCATTAGCGACATTCTAAATGCTAGATTGATCATTAGCGACTTTCGGTATTCTGGATTGCTCATTCGCCACATTCGGCATTCATAGTTCATTAGCGACATTGTGTATTTTAGAATCGCGAGGAATCACCTACGCCTGAAGCAGACATACTTAACCGGTTCTTCTAACTGTTGATTTGTATTATTTGGCTTAAGACTATGGGTGAGAAACATATACATGGATTTAATGACGTAGAATTTTTTTTTACTAGTAGATTATTATGTTGGTGCCTCTAATGTTGCTTGCGTTTTGTGCATACAAGTAATTATTTGTAATTATTCGTAATTATTCGTCATTATAATTATTCTTTTAAGTGTTGGTGCCTTAAGCAGAATCGTACCTGGTGGATTTTAACACATCCGCACGGCAAGGCGATTTTGAGGTAGCGATAGTAGGCGCTTGCATTCGTGTGCGAACTTCATTCAGTCTTCATGTGTAGTGGCGTGGAGCTAGTGAATAGTTTTGAGGTTGTCTCTTAATGGCGTTTTTTTTTTTAATTTGTGTTGCAGCTGAGTTTGACGGCGTTGTTATTCTTGGCTTTTCGTGAAGGCTTCTGATTCAACTTCCTAAATCTACATCTGATTCGTTTTGCTCGCATGCTTGAAAGTTTCCCGTTTGTTTTCGGTTCATCCTGTGTTACTCTTGCGGTCGTTGAAGCACGTGCAAGGTAGTACCCATCCATGTGGGTCGTCCGTTTGTTAAGAATGACCGTTAAAGATCAAGTGCTTCAATCCACCATCTTGTTCACGTAATTTTAAAGTAATTATCGTAGTTACGGTAATAAAGAAATAAAGTTCAGCTTGAACGCTGCTCTTTATTAAGTTAGTCTTCGTATTCGTCAGCAACCTTCAAAACTTATCTTAACTAGCTAAAAACTAAACTAGCTTTATCCAGCCAGTTCATTCTTTGGCAAAAGTATAAGCCCGCGTGTAGAACGTATATTGGGATTTACCCGCGGGTAAGGCGCCGCGAAGCTTCAGCTTCAATACGTTAGCAACCTTTCGTGTTGTCCATAGACTTCCAATGTAACGCTTAAAAGCGATGAGAGGTGGACGATTCGAATGAGGGTACTCTTTTCAACGAGTTCGTTTGGCCGTTCGCCCCTTCAGCCTTCAGTTCAGCCTTGCTTGGTTCGAGCACAAGTTCTTGAAGAAGAGCAGACCGAATTACAATTGTCATGTTGTCATGCTTGAATCTACTTTCTGATTTTCATTTTACAAAAAGCTTCCCCCCCCCCCCCCCTCCATGAACTGAATAAAAAGCTCCCGTCTCAACCAACTGAACCTCCTGGTGAAGGATGGATCTTCCAGATCGTGTAACATGCCTTAAAGAAGGCAATACGTACGAACTTAACAATGTCAATGCGGTAAAAAATCACTGCATGAGGCATGTCAAGCCGTTCTCAGCACCTCGCTTGTATAACCTTAAAATTCTTTAGGCACCTCAATGGTACCCCGAAGTGTGGTATCGAAGCACTAGCTACTTAGCAGTCCAAAGCAATTCAACGAAGTTCTCAGCAAAATAAGCACTGCTATCGAATATTCAGCGCAGCTAGAACATGGATGAGAACCCGGAAAACTACAACCGTCATCACTAGCAGTGAAGTTTCCTCTACGCAAAGTTTCAGAACCAACATGAAGTAAATAAGTATGAGTTAAAGAAGCTTTTCACGAATGTATTTTCTTCGTCATGTTTGGTGGCGGTGTGTGCGGGTTAAATATTACAAGAGAAGTTCTTCCTCATCTTCTCGCAGGGTATTACATCTGTATTTTTGGTCTCGCGTGACTTGTAAGCCATGGCACCTTTGCTCCTGTGAAGCAGTTTCTAGCACAAGGCACTCGTCAGCACACATGAAGGTTGGCACCAAACACTGGACACAAATTCACTCGCGCTAACACTCCGCTGGTCAATGAGTCAAAGTCATAAGTAAACACTTGGTTTTCTACACGCACAAATGTTGTTCTTGGAGCAAAGACTCATCGCTCAGAAACGCTAAATGCATGACCACGACCAGTTGCGATTAAAACAAACAAACACAAATAACAAAACAAACAAACAAACAAACAAGGAAGTAAACGAACAAAAGAAACAAACAAACAAACAAGCAACGAACAAACGAACACAGCAATCGAATTAACAAACAAGCAAGCAAACAAACAAAACAAACAAACAAACAAACAAGCAAACAAACAAAACAACAAGCTAATAAAAACAAACAAACAAGCACACGAACAAAAGAACAAACGAACAAAACCAACAAACAAACAAGCAAGCAAACTAACAAACGAACAAACGCACAAAACAAACAAACAAAGAAAACTCGGAGTAAAATCATCATCATCATCGTCATCATCATCGTCATCATCATCGTCATCATCATCATCATCATCATCATCATCATCATCAT
>QQSS02204636.1:0-11867 GCA_003687565.2 Craspedacusta sowerbii
GTATGTATGTATGTATGTATGTATGTATGTATGTATGTATGTATGTATGTATGTATGTATGCATGTATGTATGTATGAATGTGTATGTATTTATTTTTTTATATTTTTTTTTTAGGGAAAAGAACGATCTTCGTTCTGACAAAAGTTGATCTAGCTGAACAGAATGAGACCGATCCAACGAGGGTGAGGCAGTCGTTTTCTGTGCAGATTCTTCTCATTTCGTTTTGTCTTCCCTGCCTCTAAATTTGTTGGCTGTCTCCGTGTCTGGGAAGCTTTGATCTGCTTAGCAAACGACGACACGAAAGAAGGGAAAGAAAGAAAGAAGCCTTAGCTAAGTCTTCCTGTGAGTCACGCACTGCAAATTCTTCTAATCGCTTCCAAGGAGATTAAGTTCCGCAGCTCTCCTTTCACACACAGAGATGCTTCTCTGCTTCGTCTCCAACCAAGTCTCCCTTTTCGTGACATCAATCAAAAAATCACTTGATCTAAACCAACCAATCAGAAACGTATCAAGTCATTTAAGGATGAAATGACGACAGTTTTATGTTTGAATTCACAAGTATAAGTTGTTTTTTTTTTATGGAGGGGGAAGTGAATGAAAGTTGGAAGCTTTGAAACGGTTTTGTGCACGTTTTGGCCTACAGCACTTTTGGTGTTGTTGTTTTTTGTTTCATTTTGCGTAATTTATTTATGTCGCAGATAAAGAAAATTCTGTCTGGGCGGCTGTTCCCCATGAAAGCCATGGGTTATTTTGCTGTTGTGACTGGAACAGGTGAGTTCTTCCTGGAGCACTGGGGGAGGTTTTTTTGTGAAGTTACGATCGGCTATGGCGCATTTTTGATGTACCTCATGAAGGCCTGGTCATTCTTTCTGGTTCAAAGGGGTTTTGAGCATTTGGAAACTTGGATGAATAATAAGTATAAAGTAACGTTGTTTTGTGACTCTTACTGTCGTTTTTCAGCTTAGAATTGATACACGTGTCTTTGCCATCACGGTTTCTTTACTAAGCTTAAGCGATGGTCGTCTGCAATGTTTTTTCTTGAGATCCTCTATTCGTTTTCTCGTCATGGAGTAGCCTGGTGTTGCAGAGAAAGAAAGGAGAGGGGTGCAGTTGGGGAGTGCAGTTGGGGAGTTGCTGATGGCTTGATTTTCTTACAGGGCGTATGAGCGACAGCATTGACATGATCAAGCAGTACGAGGAGGATTTCTTCCGAAGCTCTGCGTTCTTTAAGTACGCGCCTGTTCTTTGCGTTTCTCTTTGAAGGCACTTGCAATGCTGGGAAGTCCGAAAAATGTCTTTGCCGCGGTAGCTTGTAATTTGGAATAAAATCTCTAACATGCCTCTCGACGTTTGGTATGAATATAAATAAATAAATAAATAAATAAATAAATAAAAAATAATGTTTATGCTGTTGTTTCTGCATCTGACTTCTGGCTAAACAATACGGCTTTTTTTAAATTTTGTATTTAAATTGTTTTTTTTTTTGTTGTTGTTTGTTTTGTTAACTTTTGCCAGACTGAATTTGCTCTACGATGTACACGACAAATTCCGTTTATCGTTCTTCAAGCTAGCCGTGATAAATACATAGGTGTTAGCTCCGGCTATTTGCGATAATGTGCGTTTAGATTTCGATATGTCTAGTCCAACGTTTATCTCGTAAGACACTGATGTGCATGTTCTGTTGCTGTGTGAACATACGCAGAATTGTAAGTTTTTTTTTTTGTGTGTGTTGCTCTGTTTTTTTGTGCTGTTCTGCTTGTTTGTTTTGTTCAGTTTATTGTATTTGCTGTCGGTTTGTGTTGTTCTGTGTGTCTGTGTTGTTTTATAACTTGTTTGTGTCATTCTATTTGTTTGTGTTCTGTTTGTTTGTATTGTTCAGTAACTTGTGTGTGTTCTTCTTTTTTGGTTTTGTTTGTTAGTTTGTGTTTGTTTCCTTTGCTATATTTGTATCCGTTCTCGTGGTTGTTTGTGTTGTTAGGTTTCTTTGTGTTATGGCTGTTTGCCTTCTGTTTGTTTTTGTTCTGTTGTTGATGTTATTCTGTTCTTCTTATTTGGTCCTGTCACCTGGTTGTGCAGTTCCTGCTTCTTCGTGGTAGGTCTGGGGCCTTGAAGGCTAGCCAGATGACGACGCAGAACTTGAGCTACGCCGTGGCGAACTGCTTCTGGCAGATGGTGCGCGAGTCGATCGAGCAGCAGTCGGACATGTTCAAAGCCAGGAAGTTCAACCTGGAAACCGAATGGAAGAACAACTACTCGGCCGTCCGAGAGCTGGACCGGGTGAGTCCGCGTTGCACCTTTGTCACCGGTCCCCTTCTGCCGTCTGGCTTGTGATTTGCGCGTTTGCCCCGGGCACCATTTGAAGCCGTGCATATTCTCCGTGACTGGACGAGTGAGTGCGACGTTTGTATTTGGTATATCGCCGGCCTAACGAACGTTTGTTAACGACCTTGGAAGTACTTTCGTCGCTTCCTTGTGTGTACTGATTCTCTTAGGTCGAGTACGTGTGACCGTTTTCTCGGGTTGTTTCTATGCAGGATGAGTTGTTCGATAAGGCCCGCGGCGAGATCCTGGACGAAGTGCTCAGCCTGAGCCAGATCACCCCGCAGTTGTGGGAGTCGACGTTGAACAAGAACCTGTGGGAGAGCATCAAGAAGCACGCGGTCGAGAAAGTCTACTTCCCCTCGGCACATACGCGAAATCCCACGGAATTTCGCACGAAGGTGGATATCTTGTTGAAGCAGTGGGCTGAGAGGGTCTTGCCCGTCTACTCGGTCCAGGTTCGTAAGTGTGTTCGCCATCTTGAGTTCCTTACCCTGGAACATTCTAACCGTGGTAGTGCTAAGGCATGCTTGGTATGCATCACCAGACCCGAGCTGAACAACCTGCCAGTGCGAGTGACAGATCGACCGACCCACTGACCGACCAACTGACCGACCGACCGACCGACCGACTGACCGACCAACAGACCGTCCGACCGACCAACCGACCAACCGACCAACCGACCGACCGACCAACTGACCGACTGACCGACCAACAAACTGACCGACCGACCAACTGACCGACCAACAAACTGACCGACCGACCAACTGACCGACCAACTGACCGACCGACCGACCGACCGACCGACCGACCAACCAAACGACCGTCGGACGGACCAACCGACCGTCTGAAACCGACTGACCGACCGACCGACGTACTGACCGATAGCGTTCAGCCGCTAAGCCGACTGCTTGTTTACGTGTTGTGCGATATAAACAATAAGCGATTTTGTGCGTGGTGGGATATGAACAAGTTACCTTTTTCCAGCTGAGAGCATTTCGTCGCGGGTATATTTTGCGTCTGAGGTTGTGCGTTGAAGCTTTTACCGCGTTTCCTGACTGTGTACGCACCAGATAAGTAGATTCGTGCATGCGCGTTGTGCCTTTCTGCTGACATGCTGGTTTCGTTCGTCGTTGAAGTCCGAGCCCATCGGCAAAGTCTGCTTTATGCATCGAGACACTCACGTTTTCTAATCTTCCTTTGCTCCACTGACGCAGTAGATGAACTGCACGCGAGCACCGATGGAAACATTGTAGGCGAAATCCTTGACAGGCGTGATGTTGTTGTCCTCGTTTTTGTGAATGTGCTGAGCAAATCTTTTAATATGTGAGAATCGTCCGTGCTGGTTTGGGTGAAAGAACAGGATTGTTCGTAAGTTTTGCTCGTGCTTTTGCAGTAATTGTCAAACTGCAACAAACGCAAACTGCCTTGCACAATCTGCGTGTATTTTTCGTTATAACCCTTAGGTTGGCTATGAAACCCTCATGTCGAATTTCAAGGAAGCCATGATGGTGGGTTTGGATGAGTTGAATATGCCTTTAAAATATTAAAATATTATGGATTCTTTCCTTTGCTGGTTTGAAGCTGCTGCAGTTCTTGATTTGCGGACAGAGTTTTTTTTTGGTTGTCACAAGGCCAACGCATTTAGCAATCGTATGCATCACATTGACTGCATGTGAGGTGACAGGACGATGTTATTGACGGATCTAGTAATTTGCGTATCGTTTCTTGCATAATTTATTCTTGCAGCGTACTGAAAAACGTGTTCAGACTGCTATTAGAGAATTTACAGTTGATTTAATTTAAAGACGTTATAATACAAGATTATGGTCTCGAAGATTTAGCCATAACTTTTAAAGGCATTTGCAGCCAATTTTGCCGTCTTAATTATTGGGAGAACGTTAATCAAATAGATACTGAATGAAACCGAATGGCATCGATAAATTTTGTGTTTTCGATTTGCTTCGTCTTTGTTGTAGTATCGATTATGATATGTTAAGATTTTTTTTCCTCCCTGTTCTGATTAATATTCTTCATGCGAAACGTGGCGTACTTTTGCGCCTCTTCTCTTCTCCAGGAAGGCGTGCAGATCGGCGGCAAGAAGGATGCTCATAGCGTTCTCTTCAACGATCTGAAGGAGCGAGTCCACAAGGAGTGCTGCACGAACCACAGCTGGCAGTCCAGGGCCATCGAGAGTTTGGTACGCTTCTATCTTTAGTGGTGGCTTCCTTTTTTGAATTAAAAACCCCGGGGAAGACCGAGACTTCACCAGCGCTGGTTGCGACTGTTGGGGCAGATGTGTCCCTATTCTGCGGTTTGGGTTTTCCTTACTGTTCGAGTTGGGTGGTTAGCTATGTTGACACCAGTTGGGGTGGTGATCAAGGGTATCCTGGTGCAGCACGGGAAAGTGCGGCAAGATTAAGGGCGACATTAGCCCGGATTTAGTCAAATTTAATTCAATCAAGGCTGAGGCATGAGTTTGAAGAAAGCGTTATTTATCTCTGATTTATTGTAAGTTTGATGTTTGTAACCTAAACGGAGGTGTCCGCCGTCTGGTCCGCTTCTAGCGAGTTATCCAGCTGACGGCTTTGGAGGACAGCAGCGTCCCCAACAAGGAGCAGTGGGATGACGCGGCCAAGTTCATGGAAGATACTCTATCCGCTGAGCTGGACGTCACCGAGGATGAGCTCCACGATATTATCGGTCCAGGGTGGCAGGAGAGATGGCTGTATTGGTCTTCGAGAACGAAAGATCAGGTTTGTAATCTTTTTATCGTTAGTTGATTATGTTTTAGTTGGCGTGTTTCGGTTGATCGGGGCTCTTGCCTGTTCTGCTATGTGGAGAGGTCTACTTACAGCCCTATGTCATGGTGCACCCGCCATTTCTCTTTCCTGCGTAGCATATTCAAAATGAGATTAAGAAAGAGCTAGATCGCCTCCTGCAGTCGAACGCAGATACGCATCCTCCACAGCTGGCAGAAGACGAGGTAACCGCCGTTCGAAAGAACCTGGAGACTCACAATATCGAGACTGCACCGAGTGACGTAAGTCTAGTGTTGGGCAAATTCTGTATGAATTGGTTGCTTGGTTGATTGATTGATTGATTGATCGATTTATTCATTGATTGGATGATTAATTGATTGATTGATTGATCATATGATTGATTGCCCGCCTTATTTGTTTATACGCTGTACGGTATGTAGCCTTGTTTCCATTTGGCTATTCAATTTCGTTTTCCTAAGTATTTGACTACATGTAGCTGTTACTTACTTACCGACAGAGTTTGGAAGCGGAGAGTTTGTGTTGCTTGAATTTATGTAGAATGTACCTGTTACTTACTTACAAGCAGAGTTTGGAAGCGGAGAATTATTTATGTGTGGCTGCTTTGCAGATTGAGCTCGTATGGAGAACGCTTTATCAGAAATACTTTATCGATCGAGCTATGCAGGGTATCCAGGAATGTCGAAAGGCCTATCACCATCGCAATCTTGCCAAGCAGGAGGTAAGCTTGTAAGGTTTAAAGTTGGCTCACTCCCCGGTATATAAGTCGGACCATCGCGATCCCCCTTTCTCGGACCCCTGATCTACCCTGTTCTTTTCAAAGCAGTGAAGTTTTGTGTTTCTAGCAACTTTATTTTGCTCATATTTATACTTGCGGCGGTGTTGGTTTGCGATTATTTGTTGATTGACCAGGCTGCTTCGTCCTGGACTTGTTTATTGGATTTTTAAAAACCTTAAGTAATAACTTTTGATTCATACTTTTTCTCTTGCTTGGATGTGTCGTCGTGTATCTGTGTGTGCGAGTGGGTCCCTCAATGGGACGCAGTCTGGACATGTGAGCGCACCGTGATGGTGACGGCAACCTTGTGCAGAGTGTGCCATTCTCTCGTTTCAGCTGGAGTGCAACGACCTGGTGCTGTTCTGGCGATTCCAGAAGATGCTTCAGGCGACGAGCAACTCTCTTCGCCAGCAAATTATGAACACCGAAGGTAGCCTGTCGTCTCTGTCTTTCTGAAGATTCATCGACTTGCCTCCTTGCCTTGCATCTAAGAACCCTTTTCATTTTCTAACGTTGATACAAAGGTTCTCTAAACGCGCGGCGGCTAGCACATAGGGTAGTTTTGTGGTTGTCCTTCAAGTATTTGTGTCGTATGGTTTATCAACTCTCGTGACTTCCTGTGCGTCCACCATGCTTGCTTGTTCGGGGGTGTTTTACATCGGCGTTACCGATTCTGTTATGTTTATATGAAAATCTGTTTAGCGCGACGTCTCGAAAACGAAGTGAAAGAGATTCTGGACGAAATCAGTCAAGACGGCGACTTGAAGAAAGAGCTGATCTTTGGGCGCCAAGTCGACTTGGCTGAGGAATTAAGTAAGTGAACAGTTCCTCTAGCCACGCTGAGGTTGAACATCCTATCGATAGGTAGTTCCCATTTGGATTCGTATGCCTTTCCTAGCGGGAAGCTTTGTACTCGGAAACTTTGCGTCTATCAACGTGGCACTCTTTGATAACCGGTGATTTTTGAAGATTTGTGGTGTGGTGACAGGAGATCTAGGAGATGAGTTGCGATGATAGCGCTTTCAAATTGTCTTGTAAGGCAAGCAAAACGTTTGAAGTAGGTAGTATTTTTCAGCGAGTTTTTATCTTTCGTTTTTTTGTCGTCCACGCTCCATAGCTAGCAAAGTGAAGCCGTGTTTTCGGAGCCTAATGGGCTTGGGATAGCATTTTGCGCCCGAAAATGTATTGGTACTCGTTTTGGGGCCGGATATGGAGTTCCTCACGGTGAAACAATGTACCTGCGCGAGATAATGTAGTCGCTATTTCCTTTGGAAGACGCTTGATTGAAGACAAGGTCTAATTGGCTGATTGATTGCTTACTTGATTGATTGATTGATTGACTGATTGATCACTTGATAATGCTTGATTGATGACTAGTGTAGTTGAGGACAAGGTCGAGGTCTGCCTACTTTTTTATGTTTGTCTTTCAGAGCGAGTGCGTCACATCCAGGAACAGCTGGAGCAGTTCATTGAAGCTCTGAAGCGAGCGAAGACGTTGTAGCAGGCGAATTGTTAATCATTATTGTCTTGTATGTGGCACGAGCACGTGAAATTAGCCCTTTCAACTGCATTTCGGGTAAAAGTTACCTTTGCTCGCTTGCCCAACGCCGCATATTTGACCTACGCTCCACTTAAGTCCGTGCGCCTTACCCGTTTGGTGATCAAATTCAAGTTCTCGTTGTTCTTGATGTTAAGTCATGCCGAGTCTGATCTACCTGTCACGTCCCGTGTCTGCTTTTAGGTCCGACTCAGTGCTTAGTTTTGTTTGTGCTTGCGGACAATTTATCTATCGAGTTTGCTCCTAGCTTGCTTCTACTCTTGGCTTGCTTTCTGAGGAGTACGTTTAACCTTAGTGTAAATTTTTGACTCCTATGCAAGCGTCCGTTAATCGGAAGCTGCATCATCTACAATGTACTAGCAGGTAGCATCCATGGACTTCCCTGGGGCTTTGTCAGAATACCCGCTCGTCAGAATGCCCGCGTGTCAGAATGCCCGCGTGTCAGAATGGCCGCTCGTTAGAATGCCCACGTGTCAGAATGCCCGCGTAACAGAATGCCCGCGTAACAGAATGCCCGCGTAACAAAATGCCCGCGTGTCAGAATGCCCGCTCGTTAGAATGCCCGCTTGTCAGATGGCTCACGTGTCAGAATGCCCGCGTAACAGAATGTCCGCGTGTCAGAATGCCTGCGTAACAGAATGCCCGCGTGTAAGAATGCCCGCGTAACAGAATGCCCCGGTGTCAGAATGCCCGCATGTTATAATGCCCGCGTAACAGAATGCCCGCGTAACAGAATGCCCGCGTGTCAGAATGCCGTTGTACAATTACATACAATTGTTGTTGTTGTTGCTGCTGGACTTTGTATATTTATCGAATAAAATAGTTGACGCTGTGTTCGTAGTTAGGCACTTCGCGTAGGCACTGGAAATCAGAAGCTTTTCATGTACATCCTTTTTTATTTTTCTCAGTTCTTTGCTCCGTGCCTGATCTATTCGCAGCTGGTATAGGAAACTCATTGAAACGTAAACCCCGTTATCAGGAACTGTAGTTGCTGTTGTTTATGTTCGTGTTTGCGTTGCTGTTTGCGTTGTTGTCATGCCAACGTGTATGTTTTCAGCTGGCAAGTAGTGATATCCGTTTGTTAATAGTTCTTTTTCCTTTAGTAGAATTTTTTTTTTACCACGTCACGATGTATTTGTTGTATATGTGTGAATGCGACGGTATGATCTTAAGCTGTATGCAAGCGAATCCTCTGTGCGGCCATACTTCCGTTTTTTTTTTTTTTACCCGAGGCTCTGCGCGGGTCGCTATTGACTAAAGATCTTTCCGTCATCATCCGTGCTCTAGGTTGACTTTTGCGCCTTTATGATTTTTACTTACGAGTTAAGACTAACAAAATTAATGGCAGGCGTCTTCCTAGCCGAGGCTAATCGGATTGAAGACGCTATCTCAACGCAAACGTCTAAATCACATCTAAATGAAAAGAAAAAAAAGAGAAAAAAAAATTACGTAGAAAAACTGACACCAAGGAGAAAATGTAAGAGGCAAACTTCAAATTGTTTCAAGACGATACTTACAATGGAGATTTTAACTGAACCAATGAGTGATTTTCTTCGTCCCTACATTCGATAGTGTTTTTTGAAATTCGGAGAGAAATCTGCTCTTGCGCTACATTAAAACCGAAATGTCCCCTGTCAGCACATCCAAGAAGAAAAGCTTACTTCCAATAAACGCAACTAGGGAGAATTACAGGCTTGTTATTAGCAGAAACCCGATTTGCAGATGTACCCAAACGAATCGCCAAATATAGTGACACATTTCCGTACACAGTTTTGTCTCATGTATATATGTATCTTAAGTCAATCTAGCCATAACAATAATGTGCTGGAACATAAAAAATGGCCCTATTTCATATAGGTTTACAGAATGCAGCGTGCTTGCTTAAGATTAATGCAAGTTTTGTTTGGTTCGAAAATGCAGTGGTTAAAAAAAGTGGAGTTTTTCGAACTCAAGATTTCCCTCCAAGAGTTTCTTTAAACTAATATAAATATATATAGTATATATATACATGTATATATACATATATATATATGTATGTATATATATGTGTATGTATAAGATATATATATATATATATATATATATATATATATATGTATATACGCATATAGATACATATATATATATATATATACATATGTATATATATGTATACATATCCGTCTATATGTAGAAATAAATATTTATGTATATACATTTATATATGCATATATGTATATATATATATATATATGTATTGATAAATATAAATATAAATATATATAATATTGCTTCAAAATAAAATAAAGACGCTATATAGGCTAAGAAAACACTCAATGTGAGTTAAACTTTCGAGTCTTGGCGAAATTTCAACGTTTCTTTTCGCGGTCTGGAGCTGACGTGAAATGAATGCGAGAAGAATTTGGACACAATTCTCTTGGTGCGTATACAGGTACTTTACAATGCGCCTGATGCAGGAACTCTACAGCCTTTACATGATCTGGCGGAAATCATAGCTCTGCCTCTCACTCCCTTTCTTTTGAGAGCTTTTCAGCAAGCTCGCCACAGTGGGTCGAGACTTTGCTTCTGGAGACAGGCATTTATTCACGACCGACTTGAGCTTATCGGAGTACGTAGGCGGCATGGCTGATGGGAGTTGTCCCTCAGCCACTGAGCTTACTACCTCAAAAATCCTCGAGGTGTCGTCAACAGGATATGCCGGCGCGAGAGCTGCAGCTTCGTAGATGACGGCACCCAGTCGCCAAACGTCGGATTCAGGGCCTGCTCCCTCGCCGACTATAATCTCAGGCGGGGTATACACTCCCGCTGGATGATCGTCCATCAGTAGGTTGTTCATGGCACCATCCTCGCTGACCGGATACAGTATCGCATTGCCAAGTTTAAGCTGTCCCGTCTGGTTTATCCCGATTCGCCCCGGTTGAAGATCTGGGAAACTGACGCGAGCTTCGTGCAGAAGCTGAAGGTTGGAACTCAAACTTTGGATCATTTGCCACAGGTGATCTTCTGTTATGGTTTTGCCACGCTTTTTAAGATCTTGTAGTACGGAGTCAAGCCATTGCAAGTATTCCAAAACGTAGTAAACGTATTGCCCGTCCGCAAACTTGCAAATCAGCTTTTGAATGCCATCACCCTTGACACTCCCCCAAGCCTGTAGAACCTTTGCCGCCACTTCATCAGAGCCAGACGACAATTTCTTTAGCATGTAAATCTTGCCATCTAGTAGGCATTTGACTTTGTAGACGTCACCTTGTAGACCATCAACTGCCTCTCGCCCTTCCTTAGTGATGGTAAAATCTGAGCTGCCAAAGTTAGATTTCAAAAACTTGACCAGGCTGCGCGGTAGATTCAGCTTAACGAAGTCTTCCTCTGACTGGTCAATGCCCGTCTCCTTAAGGACTGCTGCCCGGGATAGCTGGAGTAGAGAGCCGGGATTTCCATCACTTGAAGAAGCAGCAGTTGAGGGCTTTGCCATTTTTCAGCTAGTAAATTCACGTGGCTTAGGATTGTCGGCAGCACCAGCTTGATGATGATCATGGCAGATATTTTCATGCGAGTTTTATAGCTAGCCATGGTTCTAAACTGACGTCAAATTTGGAATTCAGGTTTTGACAACATTAGCGGTAATTTGACGTGAGTTCAGGTCATGGAAGTTCATACCAGTTCATATCATATGGCTTTTGAACCAAACGAGGCACGCAGAAAAATCTCGAAGTGAAAGCAAAGAGGCACTGGATGCAGTACAATTTAGACTGTGTCGTAATTATATATTATATATAATTACGCCAAGTTATATGTTTATATACATATATACATATATATATGTATGTATATTATCTACATGAGATAGACAACATAAATGACGCCAACTACATAAATTTATGTTTATATATCATAAATAATTTCGGCGTTAACATGCACAAGATTGTGTAATTCGAAATCTGGAAAACCCCGAAAACCGGCTTTGAGGAAGTGTCCAATTTACGCTGCTGAAATTTATAAGCATGAACTCGAAAGTTTGTCACATAACCGATGTGTACGAGCAAGGTATTTCCTTCATTTGTTCCTCTTTAATTACGTGTAAAGCCCGATTATAGCAAACATCACCTCCTTGAAAATCTTCTTGCTGTATGATTTGATTTCTTACTTATGGTTACATTTATTCAGGTATGTATTTACCTTACAAAATGCAATTTATTGATTAGTTACTATTTCTCTTTTCTAACTTTTCATAAATTATCTAATCTGAGCAAATGCCAATCGTTTAGAGAATTAAGGAGATCCTTGCCTACATTGCGAAATTTTAAAAGTTCATGCTACTCATAAATACCTGCATAAAAACATGCATACATACATTCTTACATACATACATACATACATACATACATTCATACATACATACATACATACATACATACATACATACATACATAC
>QQSS02204647.1:0-11865 GCA_003687565.2 Craspedacusta sowerbii
GATAGATAGATAGATAGATAGATAGATAGATAGATAGATAGATAGATAGATACATAGATAGATAGATAGATAGATAGGTAGATAGTCAGTAACTTGAACTAGATTGAACCGCACACCGAAACGATTCTATTCAACAGCAAGAACTAAACTGTGTCAAGAAAAGTCCTAAAAATAAATAGCGGAAAAAAAGTCCTACTGAAATTCTTAAAACTACGACGACCAAAGCTTTTCCCGAAGCAAAACGATTCGCGCGCACACCACGCGATTCTTCCTTTCTAGAAGCCCGAAAGAACGTAAGGCGTTTTCACCTTCCCATGCTAATGCCTTACGATAATGCCATTCATCCAAAAGAGCCATTCCAAAACGACCCGCCAGTGCAGCCATAAAGTATGTTAATCTTATTACATGGCTAGCAGCAAGAGAAATGAGAGACCTAACCGCCACACAAGCTCGCTCACAATCACCCCAAATACACAAGTTTAAGCAGCACGATTATTTGCGAGAACGAAACAAAAAAAAAACTGAGCCAAAAGCAACTGAGGCATAGGCAGACGCCAATGGCATCTAGAACTAACTTTGCAGCAGCTAGCCCCGCAGCATCTTGAAATGAGAGACACCTAGATACTTGACGAATATTTACCCGAACAACTCAGTCTTTGCTGAGCCAAAAATCTATACTAGCACAGGCATGAAGACCATGGAGTCAGGCGTCTTTGTTATGAATAATTATAATACATACTAATATATTGTATATCGGCTACTGGCAAACCCAGCGCATTCTTTACAACTTTATGCTCCTACTCTTACTTCAATTACAATACCAAAATCATAAGAAATTGTTACACTTACCAACGGCTGGCAGTCAGCGTGAGCGACATAGTAGCAATCTAGAGTTTAAGCAAAACATTACAATTGGAAAACTAGACCCTTACTTTCATAAAAACAAGAACTTTGGTATTTCGTAGTACTCGATTGAGAAAGGTAAAAATCTCTTATGGATGTGATCGGTAAAGGCAAATTTTGAAAACTCCACAAAAAATTCGCCAATTTAAATGCAAGTGACTTACTCATTCTAATGCAAAGAACTTACGTAGCTATTTAGACCGGGCAAAGATTACCAAAATTTTTCAAAAATAAACAACATCCTATTTTTCTGGCCTTACTTTAGCGGTACCTATTAGTGGATAGCAGCTCATATTACTTTTTTAATCATTAATTTTATCCCACGCAAAGAAGCATTTTCATCTTGCCTGGCAAATAGTCCATCCTATACTTAGTTTTGAGTTCCTGGCACAAGCTGATACATAAACAGGGTTTTAATGCATCCAAAGTGAATAATCTAGTCTATCAACACAGAGACTTCAAAAACTAGATGAGGTGGAGCCTTTAAAGCAACTGGTTAGGCTAGGAAAAGGCCATGTAAGGCTGCAAGTGATAAATGGAAATTAAAGGGTTGCCCAAAAACGAGCTAGCTTTTTGAGTTAAACACACACACACACACACACACACACACACACACACACACACATGCACATACACACACACACACACATGCACATACACACACACACACACACACACATACACACAAACAAACAAACAAACAAACAAACACACTCCCACACGCAAACACAAACACATGCATGAGAAGAAACAATAATGCTTGCACCTAGCACCCCCTAAACACAATTAAGCTCACAATGCACTAAGCTAACCTTCCACCAGCAAACAACACATCTGTGGAGTCACTAATTATTTTAGCAAGAGAGCAGCTGGCTTCTTACAGTCTGATCTAAATAAACCCCTTTGATGTTTCACCTATAAACACTTTGCTTGCTCGTTCTCTTAATAACCAAATAGAACTAGCCATTAACAATTCAAGCCACTTAGGATGGGCACATACATGAGTAATAGCAGAACTGGAGCCAGTTTAGTTCCCTTATCTGCATGCCGAAAACCAAAAGCAAATTTCATTTTGTGCAGAGTTCCTGCATCCATAAAATATTAATAAATGGAGCTTTTCTTGGAATTCAAGCAAACCGATATGACTTAAGGAAATAACAATTAAGAAGAATTAAGGACAAGCACTTCAAAGAAAAAAACACTTTAACTCAGACTATTAAAATATTGATCTACATGCAAAACTGCATAGGAACAACCTAAAATACTCAGAACTGAAATTCCCTAACTAACACAGTACCACTAAACATATTAACTAAAGCTGAATTTTTTTCATAGAGATAGAGGGATGATATCAAACAACTGACTATCATGAATCTTACCTTTGCAAATTTTAGCACAATTCCATATTATATCTCCACAAAAGGCACAAACCAAAGGAGCATGCTGGTTTACTGTACACGTTTTGAAATCATGCAGCATCCTCAGCTTCGCAGACTAAATAAAAACGAATACTACAAAAGCCGGTAGTAGATATACAACAAATACAACCCCAACAACAACAAAATAAGCTAACAAAATGCAGCAGGGCATTTTCTAAAGGAGAAATTCATAAAACTGGGCAGTAGAGTCTGAGAAGGAGAGTCCTGACCACGATCAGCAACATAATCAAGTGCAGAGATTGAAAAGTCGAAAACATGGAATAAGTCAGAGATAGCTGCATGCCTGGTGCTAATATTATTACAATGAAGGTTATCAAATAGGAGCTTTAAAAATAACTGGCTTTACACATAACTAGCCAACTTTTTAACCTGGAAACTCACTTTCTGGAAAGAGACCAACTAAGGGTATGCAAAATTTATGTTTAAGCTATGTTTCAAGTTGATAATGCTTCATATACCATGCACAGGCTAAAAGTAACATGAAAAAAGTTGCTTTATGTTGCATTCTAAGCTAGCCAAGAACAACGTCTAACATAAGGCTCGGCTCGGCTTAGCTCAAATTATTCGAAGTGGACACCACACAAGGTGAAGGCATAGTTTTTCAAGGGTAAGAAGCACACACCTCCCAAAATTATAGCATCACACAAAAAAACTCTGCTAGTTAACATAGAAGATCATTAGGGCTAGCTTCTAAACTTAAACTATAAAATTTTACATGTATTACTTACAGTACCCTATAGCAAACTTCTTAGCAACAAAAGAGTGACCACTGAAATACAACAGCCACATAAGTATGGCTTAGTAATCACACCTAAGTTTTCTGCCAAACTTGAGCAACACATAATTCTTGGAAACTGTCAAAAAGCTTCACGAACCCACTCCAAATAAGCATTTACTTCCTAGCTAGGACCTGAAGTTCTACACTCAACACATTATCGAGTCTCCACCACTAAAGCAAATGCTATTTTGTCAGATATTCAGATCTAAAAGGGTCCTTATAGAAAGCCAATTAGCATTTCTATAAGAGGAATTCAATCAAAATGCAGTAACCTTTAGCACCTGAAAGGAATGTTAGCAAACGATATCTTCCATTTTGAAGTACTATATTGCAGCAGGTTCTTACTCTAACGGCTCTATCGTTACTTGAGGACGTGTCCTTAGACGAGAATCAGGATAAGAAAAGGACTCAGAACGCCAAAATCTGACGGGAAACATTTTAAACAAAAAGCCTTAGAAGCACGAACCTTAACTTAACAACCTGGGTAATGAACGGCTAACATTCATTCAAACAGACCTCACCCGCGAGGATTAAACGGTCAAAACAACTCGAGTTAGCAAAGGACAACGGGTGCCCGCAAATGCAAAGAAAGTTATCCAAAGCCAGCCAACAGAGTTTATTTTTCCTTTCTAAGTAACCTATATTTTGCAGGCTGACTCCTTCGTCGTCTCAGTAGCGGCACTGAGTAATTCAAACAGTGTGCAGAACGCTGTTGTACGCTACGGCCTTGGCGCAACCTCAGCGACCATGTAAAACTTAATTCGAATGCAAGCAAAGGAACAAATAGCAATTTCCAAATGGCAACCTTTCGATGGCTCTGATTTCCTAGAAGAAAATTCTCCGAAGCAAGAGAAGGTCGGCTCGGCAGTCGTCTCCTCCGCTTGGCTATCGCATCGCCCTTGCAATGAAATCGAAACCAGTGCTCTTCCAATCTCCTCGTGGAGGGGAACCTCACAATGCAGTCGGGACACAGAAATCCAAGATTGGCGCCAAACGAATTCTCAGAAGCCATACTCGCAGTACGAGACCACCTGCGAAATACAGCATGATTTTATTCTCCTGAACTCCGATAACTTTATCGTGTGGATATCTGAAATCTCATGCCATCGCTCAGCTATTTCACGAAAGCTATTTGACTAGGAAGTTACCTAACTCTCTCAAAAGCTCCCGACTATTAAGTAGGATTACAAATCGGCCAGACAAGGACCTGGTTTGTACGTGCCACGTAAAGGTCAACGATGAAGTACTAAGTCTCGTTGAAATGCACAATGGCAAACAACAAGGGCTTCTATCAACAGTGACAGCACAATACTGTGTTGTGCTGGGTGGGGCAAAGACTTGGGGACAATGTGTGGGCAAAAATAAAGGCCGGCCGCACACCGTTGTGACCTTATAGAACTATAAATTATTTATTGCGGATTGCAAAATTTTCCTTCTCCACGCTGGAGCGATTATCATGCTGCTACGTTTGCCTAATCAAGGACCAAATGAATGGCTTTATATACTCTCTGAGCGGCCTTCTTTAGATGCAAGATTTCTGAAAGTTTGGCCTCTGTCGCGTGAACAAGCAAGGCATTCGCAAACAAGGCAGAGGATTTTTAGCGAAGGTCACGGAACAACACATGCATACTCATATTCACACACAACCACACATACACACTTACAGACACGCGCACGCAGACAAAAGCACACACACGGACACACACACGCACACAAATATATACACACACACATATACACACACACACATACGCAAGTGCTGACATGCGCACTGACATGTGTAATGGATGATGCTGTCATATAACAGAAGGCCGAGTATAAACAACGTAGTCGAATGAAAAGCGCGGTCGTACGCAGTGGTGGGCAAGATTGAAAACTGTAGTTGACCCACTTGACATATCGATGCGAACAGTACATGCATCCCGTTGCAAGACAGAACGGTGAAATATGGGAGCGGAACTGATAGAATGTGTTATGCAAACAGGAGATTCAAGAACTTAGAGACTAACGCTGTGGATCAGCTCATAGGATAAGGGATTGGGAAGTCTGAGCGAGTTCAAAGCCACAAACGCCTTTTGTTGTTTGTGATCGAGCTGGTTCCGA
The DNA here is from genome assembly GCA_003687565.2 of Craspedacusta sowerbii. NCBI lineage: Eukaryota > Metazoa > Cnidaria > Hydrozoa > Limnomedusae > Olindiidae > Craspedacusta > Craspedacusta sowerbii. The sequence goes on from QQSS02204647.1 coordinate 5,224, forward strand.
AGAAATTTACAGTACAACAGTAATGGACGATAACGACTTTGTTGATCTCTGTTATGAGCACCCAAGCAAGCACTTTGTCTCAAGACATTCAGCTCGATATCGGAAAATTTCTTAATGCGCGACTCGCATAAATCTCGTCTTGCCGCGGGGTTGCGTCTGACATTTTTCGGGAAATCAGGGATCAATTTTAGCTTCGCCCCTTCAGGTCAATAGTGTCATGAATAGTGAACAAAGGCCACAATTGAATCCGGTGTGTACGCAGATCCTTTATCGTGACTGTGTGCTGAGGAAGTTCGTTATATACTATATGTAGGTATAGGAAAATGTACTGAGTCTATATATAGATATCTTCATGCGCTGTTTCGTGCTATGCGCACTCAACAGAAGATCTGCTATGGAAAACAGGTTATATAAGTTACTAAACAGGTACAAATTACACCGATTTCAGTTTGAGATTTCACATGTCTTGTTGAGTAATGTAGATATCTGAAATAATGAAAAATTTTTATAGGCAAAGCACAAATTAAAATTTGAAAGTGGTGTAACTTGTAGCTGTGTAAGGTGTTACCTCATCGTATTCCATTGCGGATCTTCTTAGTAGTGCGTATAGCACGAAGCAGACTGGGAATATATATATATATATGTATATATTATGGCAACCAACTCGTGACCGAGTACGGTGGAGCTAGAGCTCGCCTGTGCATATGAATTAGTTTAACGTCATACATGGCTTGCACTGCACCATGCGGACCTTCCACATAGCTGGGAATAATTTTTCCCGAGCGAGCCATTTACGACATGTTGGGTTAGCTCAACGGTAAGGGCGCGAGCCCGTAATCGAAAGGTAGCGGGTTCGAGTCCTCTCCGCGGCAAATTGTTTCGTAGGTTCACTTAGCCTCACATCCCTCCGGGGTCGTTAAAATAAGTACCGCCGTGCGGGTACATTAATTGGCATCCCACGTCGCTCAAATATATATATTATATACTATTGGGCGTGATGGTGATGTTTAGGATCTCTTGCTTTTACGTTCATCACATCAGCTGCTTGTATCTATCATAGTAGAAGGACTTTGCCCTGAGTCAATTAGACAAACGAGAGATAAATCTACAATTCTATTTAGAGATTTATCTAGAAATAAATCTACAATTCAAATAAATCTACGAAGCTCTGGATTGCATGGGGTCTGTCGTGATGCACGATAAAAAAATAAAAATAAAATGAAAATAAGATAGAAAATTCCTTTCTAATATAAATCCAGTTCTTTAAGCATGAAGAATTGTTATATGCTTATGAATTGTTAATTGCTTATACTTTACAAACTGCTTGTATCTATCATAACGATTTCTCATGCGCGTGATGAAGTACGGGCTCGAATCCTTCCAATGATGTTTTTGCTTACCATACTTACTACCTTGTCATCTAAAGCGTTCAGCTTACGCTGCAATATGGTGCTTCATGAAAAGGCCAATGATCTTCTGAAAGAACCATGGCATAATTTCATGAGAATCTGGAATATCTATTGCTCTACGCGTATCTACACTGAATGAAGACTGAGTGTACTGAATGTAGCGATTGAATCTATCTACAACTGAATGTATCTACACTAGAATCTACATCTATTACTGAATATATCTACTACTACATCTATAACTGAATGAATCTACACTATCACACTGAATGTATCTATACTAAAATGTATCCGCACTATTTCCAATCTGCATGGATTGTCTATTGTATTTTGAACGCATTTTACAAGATGTAGCGAATCGAACTTCGAACAGGTACAGAATAATAGTGCTCGCTCTGGAAGCGTATAATAAACACTTTCTCTCTGAAGCGTGCATAACAGGAAAGTTAGAAGCAACAGAAATCTGTGGCTGATTAATGACGATTTCCACTACTGTCATGACGATTTAAGCGAAAAGCGATTCCGTATTCGTGTCGGTCTCACGCTATGATTGGTTGTTGATAATTCCTTCACAAGGAATCTCGTTCCCAGGTCGAGTGTAAGTCCAGATTAAGGCATGAGTTGCCAAGTTGCTAGTGTTGATATAGGGAAAAAAACTCGTGTTGCTGAAAGGAGAACTTCTTTAATTGAGACGTAACAATTTTACGACAACTTCTTTCCCAATTAGAGACGAAGCTGCATAAGAATGTATGCTACTAACCTTTTGTCTGCTTTTAAAAATGCGTGCATCATGCTAAAGTTGACCGTACCACTTTTCAGCATGTTCTTTGGGGATAAACCTTTGTGTTCATCCTGTTTACGCGCTAACTCACAATTTCACTGAGAAAAAAATATTTTTGTTCATTTTCTTAAAGGTAGTTGTGCTACTATAGTAGAAGGATAAAGAAGAAAAAAACAATAGAAGCGCTGGATTGCACGGGGTCTGCTAATATCTATCATGATGCGCGATATAAAATAAAAATATAAAAGTAAAGGTATAAAAGTAACAAATTTTCCTTCTCATGGAGTTTTTCAAGAATTTAACAAACGAAAGAAAGGAAACCTTGCTGAGAGGACGCTTCAACACACTACAAGGCCTTTAGTATTCACTTTACCGATGTAATTTTTCTTATGACTGCCTTATTGTGGGGCTTTGCAACCAAAAGGTCCTATCAATGTTTAATCGTCTACAAAAACGAGCCATGCAGGTGGTGACTTGTTCCGACTCCCAGGAACCACATTATTCGCGAAAATAAGGATACTAAAACTAGCTGATTAGATATAGTATACCCAGTAGATGCTTATGTACGATTAGGAAGATGCTAAACTACCTTCGCCCTTAAACTCCTTTTTTATTTTCAGCGAAAAGTAATTCGCAAGAGAACAAGAATAGATTCCCATGGAAAGCTTTGCATTTCCCAAGATTCGCAATGCGAAATTTTTAGATGCGGTAAGCAATCATTGAGTTTGCCAATATCCTAATTAGATAATTTTCATGCACAACTAACCTTTAAAGCCAGCAAGATGCAGTTCAAACAACAACTTCAGACATTGTTTATCGCTACATATTAGCCGGGGCATGTCTATGTTCTTGTGGCATAACGTCTATCTAGGAGCTATAATTTTACAATGAAAACCTAGTGTCTGCTTTGATCTACAGTTGGCAAGTATTTACAAAACTTTCGGCAAGCATTTTGGGAATTTATTAGCAAAAGTTTTCGCACTTCTAAATGGATGAAATTGCCTCTTCTTGTTGCTTTGTTGTTGGTCGAAATTTTTTTCTACATTTTTCTCATTTTTGTCAGAACTCATTTATTTTTTGCAAAGTATTATTACTATCAATCATGGTTTAATATAAACAAAAACAGCGTGACCAAACTAACGATCCCTGTTTATATAATGACGTCACTTAATACATGACAATACCCACTATCTCAGACTGGAGGTGACACATGCCAAAATTCTTAGGATTACTACCAGAACTGACTCTAGGAATGTCGCCAACGCCTAGAACGCACTTTCGCGAGCTCTTGTAATTTATCGTGAACTCGAATGATGGACCGTGAGGCGATTTTAGACCAAAATCATGAGACTTTATCGAATATAAACTTCTCTTTCTATCTCCATTCTCGCTATCTCTGCTTCTCGCATGCATTCCCTGCTTCTCACTCTCGCTATCTCTGATTCTCGCTCCAGGTCCCTGATCCTGTTTCCACGACGCTTTATAAATGGCCGCGCCTGCCGGGAGCCTACGCACTAACATCCAGGGAGCCTAGGTACTAACTTCCAGGAAGCCTAGGTACTAACTTCCAGGGAGCCTAGGTACTAACTTCCAGGGAGCCTAGGTACTAACTTCCAGGGAGCCTAGGTACTAACTTCCAGGAAGCCTAGGTACTAACTTCCAGGGAGCCTAGTTTTTTTCTTCCAGAAGCTGTACCTAGAGATTCTTTCTTGCAGACTATCTTCTTTATTTTAACGTTTCATCTTGGCATGTAGAGAATTAGCTTTATCTTGGCATGTAGAGTATTACGTTTTTTCAAAAGAATTTTTTGAGAAATAAAATTGCGGTTGTTGTTGCTGTTGCTTTTTTGTTGTTTTTGTTTTTGTTGTTGCTTTTGTTATTGTTGTTGTTTTTGCACTCGCATCCTCGGGGTGAATTCAACATTGCAGGCGAGGATCGAAACCGTCGTTAGATACTTCAAGGCTTGGCAGAATCTCAAAGTTACTTTCCTTATTGGGAACTGGAAAATATTTCAAAAAGGAAAGCTAAATATTAGTAACCCGTGTACGGGTTGGTAGCGAATACGCCTGCAAAAAAGGCATGGAGACGGCTATTCGGATGGCATTAGGTCGGTATCGTATCGTCAATATTTTCCCAATTTCAATCGTCTTCACGAAACTCTAGCCAAAAGTTTGCAAGGCTCGGAGAAAGCAAAGAACGAATCACTCCCGACGCTCAGAGTTTCGACTTCTTTGTGCCAGCGATGTCATAGGTTATCTCATCATGCTATACACCAACCTTGCGTCGGAAATTCCGAAGGCCTTAAGAAAACTCCAAGATTGGTGCTTTTCAAATGTAGTGGCTAATTGAGAGAGCAAGCTATAGACTTGTATGGTTTGCGGACATTAGAAAGAAAACTGGACACACAATTAGACTATATCTTGTCAGCGCAAAAACTAAACCTTTGATTTTCTCCTTTACATTTGCATTCATTGTATACTACGTTGCCATAAAAACACAAACTCTAAAAGGTAATTATGCGTCAATTAAACGAACTAAACTAAAACTAACCTAAGGAGACACTTATTTCATATTTGCTGGCACAACGACATTGAAAAATTCCACTTGTTTTCGCGTAACACCTGCTAACTATAATTTAAAAAATCAATGGAGACTCGACTAGGCTCCTTGTATACTAAATGTATACTATTGTTTAGGGTTTGAGCGTGTATGCTGTTGATATTATAATTATTGTCTTTAATCGTGCTTGTGTCGTCCCTAGTAGTAATTTTGCATCTTTGCGTCATAAGGCTGTGAAATTGTTCAGAAGTGTCCCTACTCATTGCTACTTTACGAGCAGTAATTTCCTGTACGTCCATTCCAATTATGTGCTAGTTTTTGCATTAACGTGCGTCCAAATGTATATAGTCAGTCTGCGAACAAATCGGCAACAACAACAGGAATCTACTCGAGACCACTTAACCTTTTCTTCGTTTATCTATGTCACACAACACGTTATCCACATTTAATCATACTTGCCTAGTCCGCAGTAGTAATCTTACATCTTTGCGTCAAATGGGCGTCGCTTTGTTGGTAGGCGTATCCCTATTCGTTGCTATTTTACGAGCAGTTATTTCTCTTACTCGTGTTCGAATTATGTGCCAGTTTTTTTGCATAAACGTGCGTCCAAAATGTATATAATCGGTTTGTGAGTAGTAAGCAACAACAACAACAATATTCTCGAGACCACTGGCCTTCTCTTAGCTTATCTATGTTACGCAACGAATATATCTACTGTCGCTACACAGGGTATCAACAGTACAGTAGCCCATATATCCTTAGGTCGGTCCCAAGGCACGGTAGTGGAATAGGTTCGACAAGCCTCTTCGTCTGACGATATTATAAAGGCCCTACATGAATTGAATCGTAGGGCGAAATTCCGTAATGACCTACAGTTGGGAATGGCGCCATCTTTTAACACTCAATGTCTCCTTAAAAAGCATTTGGCCCAGTCACTTTTGACGAACTGTCAAACGCAAAGAATAGCTTTAAAAAATCATGACGTTACTGAATTCAACCGTTTAAGGATCGACCAGACCACATCTCTCGGGTTCCTAAACAAAAAATTGCGTCCTTGGCAGCCCATCATGAAAAACTGACTACACTGCTTTCAAAAACAACAACAACAACAACAACAACAACAACAACAACAACAACAACAATTCTGTACGAAATCACCAGCTATAAAATAAATTGCAAGCTGAAAATTATTTTATTGTTGTTGTCTTTTTGTTCTATGGTTTATGATCGTTCCATGCCTAATTTGCAGGCAAAGGATCTGGCTAATGATCATTTTCATTACGAAATACAGAATTCCATACGCATTGGGTGGAGAGGAGACATTCTCTGTAGCCATGGCTAATCAGTTTGAGGATGTCACCTTGAATTCTAGCTTAAGGGTCTATGCCTCAAGACCTAATGAACATCATTAATATTCTAGCTTAGTATGAAGTATTAATTTTTAATTGCATATGAACCACTTCAAGGCAAAGAATAAAGCTATTAATTTTTGTGACGCTTCGGTCCTTTCTTGGACCATCTTCAAGACTAACGAGCAGGAAAACAAAAAACAAAAACAAACGAAAAACAAAAACAAGCAGAGCACTGAGCACAGAGCACAGCTTTAGCCAGATCCTTTGCCTGCAAATTAGGCATGGAACCATAATCATCGCCAAAGTCACATCTTCGAACTCGAGCTAAAACAGCTTCAACTTAATCGAGTCTGACTGTACGTTGAGTGAGTAGACGAATTTATGGTGCGCGATGATCAAGCTCTCAATTAGCAGACACTCCCATTTGGAGCTACACCTGCGCAGAGTTGTGAAGTAGGCGTGACGATCGAAATCGATCGGCAATTGATGAGTAGCCAGGTGTTGACCAATTGAGCTCGACTGTTGCTTGTGTTCCTCGATG
>QQSS02204658.1:0-11865 GCA_003687565.2 Craspedacusta sowerbii
TAGATAGATAGATAGATAGATAGATAGATAGATAGATAGATAGATAGATAGATAGATAGATAGATAGATAGACAGACCGACATATGCTTAACAAAGATAACGATTTTCCTTAAAAACGTGTCCCTTGCGTAAGGTTAGAAAACCATAAAGGTAAACGCCGGACAAACAGAGACGTCAGGAGAAGATTCGATAACAATGCAAGTTCTTGCGAACTTAAAATTAGTTAGTTCTTTCGGCAAGCTACAGAGACTCGCGAAGAGCACTTCATGTATGTACGTACATGTCTAAGTACCCATCGGGAATACTTGCCATTGATTGGATACATCATCCAACCGCAAATGTTTATCTAAGAGGCTAAAAAATTTTCAGCCAATAGACGTCGGCAAACATCGCGGCTTCGCTTGATCTGATACCATGTCCTTCCTATGCTTCGGGCCAGTTGAAAACTCTTATTATGTGGGCGAAGCTTGGCTGGGCCCATGCATGTTTAAGTCTAGGATACGCACAGGTCAGTTTTTTTAGCACTTGCGTGGAATGCGATGCGTATAATGCGATTTGGCGTTCTATGAGGCAGACGAATGGTCCCTGGATCATAAGTTTTTTATTTCAATAGGTTTTTGTTATTTTATTTTGCTAAATATTATTTCATTTTAGTAGGTTCAACTATAGCTCAGTCTCAATTCTTTGGCTGAATATTTATTGTGTCATATATTGTAAATATTTATTGTGTTACATGTTTGCTTGTGAAGTGTTTGCCAGTCTGGTTGAAGAGTTCTTGTCATATGTCGCGTTCTGCTGAAGAGCAGCATGACGTAAAACCCAATGTTTTTCCGTCTCCTTCTACAGCTTTTTTGTGTTTCGGACTAATTTTAATTGTTCATGGAAGCCCTCTTTTCCTGTTAATTTGATTAAATTTCTGAATAAAATTGGTGATGGTTTTGGTAGTGTTCATGAACCCGTTCTTGCAGATATTCGAATCACGGTAGCTTGTCCGTGCTTGTACCCATCATCCGAGCAGACAGATATCAATCAGACCGAATCTAAGGTATGCCGCTTGTTCATCACATGTCGTTCACTTCCAAGGTCTTATAACTAGAATTGCCACATGAGAAGACCGATGTCTTGGGCTTCAGCCGGAGTTGCTCTGGTCATGCAAGGATTTGAACGGTGCATGTCATGTACAATATGACATTTAACGTAAGCAAGTTTAAAGTCCTGTTCGTAAAGTCATTGGTTTCGTGTATTCCTTAGAAGTCCTCGAATGTTCATTTTTAAAATAGATCCGTGAAACTATGGAAGCCCAAGACTTGGTCCTTGTTGGTTGGTATCACAGCCATCCATACTGTCCAGCGGATCCTACTTTGGCTGATATAAAGTCGCAACTGATGTACCAGCAACTGCTTGAAGATGGGCATTACCAGCCGTGTGTCGGTCTTATCATCTGTAAGTTGTTGTTCCCTTTTTCTTATGCTTAAGGCAGCAAGGTTCAGTTAGTTTTTATCGTTTGCGATTTATGTTGCTTTCATATTTGGACTTGTATTCAGATGTTTCAATTTTTAGCTCCTTTCGATTGGTGCAAAAAAGAATCGCAATTTAGGGCGTTCTGGGTGCGTGAGCCATGTGGCGTTTCCGTGAATCAGGTGCCTTTGCCGCTGGGGATGAACTACACTACACACCAAAACCAGCAGCTAACTCAAGACGTAATCGACGACATGGTAAGAGATTTACTGATCTCTGAAATCCGGTTTGGATTTCATAACTCATATCTTCTGGAAGGCTTTCGAAGAAGAGCTGATTTTTAGTATTACTCTATTAATGCGTCGTACACGTAAGGTAATAATTCTGAGGTTAGTTTTAAATGCTATTTGCTTGGCTTCGTAAAGAGTCTACATTGATTCACGCTTCTGCTTTTTCGGTGAGTGTATTTCTGATTTCTAGGTGTCGCTGGTTAACTGGTACAAATCAAGTCCCGACAGTATAGTTTTCACGGATATGTGGGCTACTGACTTGCCGTATGTCGAAAAAATTAAAGTAAGTTCAGGTGTTGCTCCCCTGTCTCTGAATTGAGTTTTCTTGATTTTCAAATCGAGCACCTGTCCATTTCTAGCGCAGTTTGTAACTAGGTGCCGTGTGCACGGAAATGCCGGGAGCCGCATAGATTGTTGGAGTCCCCTTAATGGAAGATAGCATGGACCCGTATTGGACCGAAGAAGAAGAGATTAAGCTTTATGAAGGTTTCAAGGCTGTGCGTGTAATCAAATATACGTGAAATAAAATGGCTGTCGAACTAGGCGAGTATACTCCGAGCGCGAAATCATGAAATGTGTGTGTGTGTGTGTGTGTGTGCGTGTGTGTGTGTGTGTGTGTGTGTGTGTGTGTGTGTGTGTGTGTGTGTGTGTGTAATTGAGATATGTTTTTGAACATATGCATGTGCCTTTCTTCCTCAGCATTCGCTTATTCGCAAGTTTCCGCAAGATCAAACGGACGGTCGTTTTCTGGACTTCATACACAAACTGCTCATGGCGTCATCGGATTGACCGCATACCTGTCTTAATGTAACGTGTGCTGGAATCGACTCTGCATATTAAGAACAAGGATAAATTAAGATTGCTAAGATTGGTCGTGCGCGTCTTTCATTTGTTTCAAGTACATGCTGGCAGATCTCTAACGATAGCGTGAAGGAAAACTGCTTCTGCTTGTGCTTGCTAAGAAAACAGGCATGCACGACACGACACCAAAGCTTTGAAGCTGTGCTGTTTGTTTGGGTGACATGCCCTTATCTTTGCGAAATTTCGTGTAGCATCCCCAATAAAAGGAGAGAAATTAAGTGCCTACTTTTTGAATGTTGTTAGTTGTACGCACAATTGCAGAGGAAAGGGAGCGCCCCTTTATTTTATTGCGTTAAACCGATCGAACCGATCAAACCGATCTACAAGTAATCACTGACTAGATTAAGAAACAATTCTACTGTATGTTTGGACATGCGTAGTTGCGCTCGTAAGCAGTTAGAAGTATTTCTTATGTGTATGAGGCGCTCTCTATCTAAAGATTTTGTGAGTTGTGGTGTCGATGGTCGTACATTTCGTATGACGTAGCCTAAATTCGGATTCTTTTTTTTTTATTTTATTAATTTATTATTTTTTTTTGTTTTTGTTTTTGCGCGTATAATGATTTAAAGACTCACGATAAAGCCACAAATAATGCACGCATAAATAACCATAGCAAAAATAAAACGAAACCCCATGAGACGAGCAGAAATAATCTGCAGCTGAAACTCCTCACAGAACACGCATTGATTCAAATAATAGTAAAAACCAAGTCCAGCCTCGCTAAGTTGGCAGATTTCTCCCTCCCTTGCTTCTAAAGCTTTGCTAAACCTTGCATTACGAGCTTCCTCGACCTCCTAGACTGCAAAACTGCGGAAACCATCACATTAGAATTCGTCGCATGGTTCGGGGGTTCTATGCGTGCTCGATTAACTGCTCGATATATTGTGTCGGATCGATGAAGGTATTGACAGCATTATGTGCTTTTGCTATGTTCTCTTCTCAGCCAGAATGCAAGTTAAAGCGTCGCTGCAGACATGTGGCCGCGCTCTACTATTGGGAAGCAGAGTTGCCTAGCCAGTTTGAAAGCCTAGTTTTAGAAAGGCTAAAAAAAAAATGTATGGGTCGATGACGTCAGTCTTCATAGACGAAAAAAAAAATGGATTGAATGAATACAATTCCATTGAATAAAAGCAGTTACAAAAAAACGACTGGATGAAAACAACAACAACAAAAGATATATTTTCTCCAGAAATGCAATGTGCAAAGAAATTGAAGAATGGCAAGTTGGAGTAAAAAGGATAAAGAAAATTGCATTTACATAAGATGGCATCCTCGTTAGCCTCGGGGCTAATGGTATCGCAAAGAGACGTCACTGCCAGTTGCTTCAGCCTACTAGAAGCAATGCGGCCTTCCCCCTTCCTATCCTCCATCATGGTACCCGTGCTCGTTTGTGGTAATTGATCCCTCCGATGATGTTCTTGCTTACCACACTTACTACATAGTTATCTAAAGTGTTCAGCTTCCACTGCAATATGGTGCTTCATAAAAAGGCCCGTGGCCTTCTACAAGAACTATGCCATAATTTTAATTGCATGTGGACTAGATAGACCATTTGCAATCTGCATTAGTGATAAGTCGTTTATGAACGAGCTGGCTCTAAGAGCCGACTCTATTACGCGAACGATGGGAGCTGACTCACAAATCTGAAGGGCCGACTCTATGTTTTTTTTTTTTATTTTGCATATGGAAACTCAAGCTTTTTGTGATGGATATTGATTTTACATATAATAATAGACTGTCATTTCAGGCAGCATCACACAAATTACAATTATTTAATCTACGGAGCAGCCGCACGGATTCTTATCCAGAATCAGTCAATTTCTGCTAATGATACTCGTGGTGCAAACTTTCAGTATTATACTGCGAGCGAGGAACGAGGGCCTGACCAAGAGATCTTAAGTAGAGCGTAAAAACTCGGAGGATAGTCAGAACAGCTGCAGACAAGCAAAATCAGGAAAATGAGTCAGAAGCACAACAGTGTTTGGAATCATTCAATGATTGGAAAATGTTAAAGTCCGGTGTATAATTTGCCTATTAAAGGTGCCATTCAGAGCCGGCGTACTTGCACCGGCATATGCGAACTGTGCACCCAACTGCGAAGGCAGCGGAGCCTCGGAAAAGTAGCGCTCGCGTTGGCGTTGTAGTACGAACCCCAGTCTGTAAATATGGCACGCTTACGGTGCACGGCATCTTAGGCACTCATTCTGCAGCAGTGCTCAAAAACAACATATACATGCTACGTAAGAATAGCTTCTTTTAGAAGTCTTTCGGCAACAGTCTTGGCGATGGAGCTATTAGAGTCAGCATAGCAAGGGTTGGAAATCTCTCCTCTCGTTACGCAGTTACGCAGGCCTACTTTGCGATCCGCACCGCATACGTCGCCCTGAATGGATCGGCCACTTGCTAAAATGTGTGCACAATTCTAAGCACGAAAGTAATTTCTACATCCCTCATTCTGGGTTTGGTTATAAGACCCGATACACTTTCCAAGAAATTGGAAATACATGGTGCACGTCACACGATATACGCCGCAACGCGAACTATTCGTCCTATAGGGTCTAGATACAACACATTTGTCTTCTAGGGTTAGATACGAATGCCATTGTGTTTTCCTGTTTAGTATGCTTTCTTTAATTAATAACAACCCCATGAGTATTTGAAGGAATTGCGAGGCCTTGCACTTTTGTTTAATTAAAGAATGTAATTAAAACTGTTTCAAACTAGTAATACTCCATGTCAGACGTAAATCAATTTTGAGTTAAAGAGTCGTTCGCGACCCGTAAGAGCCGGCTCTTTCTAGTGAACGAAGTCAAACGAGCCGGCTCATGTAAAAGAGCCGAAATGCCCATCACTAATCTGCATAGATTGTCTCTTGTATTTTGGAGCGTATTTCATATGATGTAGCGAATCTACTTTCGAATAGAGAAGAATAAAAAACATGACATCATCTTTAGCAAAATGATGTGCAAACAAAGACGACAGTAATTGAATGAAAAATATGTGACTAAAATGAAACCCTGGGTACACCCAAATCCACCTAATAAATCTTAGAAGTACCCTCAATAGCGAGGAGTTTTTGTTTTTGTCCTATAAAAGCACGAAAAAAGCGAATATAGGCAAAAACGCCACGTACTCGATATACTTCAGGCGTTTATTGGAGAATTTTTAAGAAGATGGCATCACACTTACTTGAATTAGACTTTGTTCCGCCAGCGCCGTTCGGCGCATTAGGCGGCAAGTTTTTTCCAGAGAGATCCGCTGCGGCATTTTCTGCTTCATCCCAGGAGATCTCCAGGGCATGTTGGTCGTCCATGAGGGTCCGGCGCCATGTTGTTCGCGGTTGACCTTGCTTCGAGTCGCTTCTCAGTAACGATGTCATTTAGGAGCCGGGAGAATGTTTGGCGTAGGACCTCTTCATTGGTAATTCGGCCGCGATATGAGATGCAAAGAATACGTCGCAACCATCTTCGCTGTGCGACGTTAAGTCGTCGTCCAATCTTTGCGTTTGCTTTTCACGTTTCACATGCATAGATTGCGGTCGGGATGACGATGCGATTCAGTAGACAAATTTTTTCAGCCGTGTCGATGGTTTGAGTCGACCGAATTGACTTGAGTTGCTGGAAAACAGCTCCCGCTTATGCAATTCTGAGGGTGGCATCGTAGTCGGCGTCTCCATCCCTTGCGAGCACACTGCCGAGATAGGTGAATTGGTCAATTTCTTCCAGTTGGTCTTGCCCTGGCATCGCCACTGGCTTTATACCCAATCCGCATGACTTTTGATTTCCTTCCACTTATCCGTAATCCCACCTTGGCAGCTTCTTGTTCAAGATCTGGTCGTCATGTTCTTCAAATGCCTACGAGTGTCAGCGAGCAAAGCGATGTCGTTGGCGAAATCTAGGTCGGTAAGGCGTGCTGGTGGTATCCACGGTATTCCGAAGCCCTCGCGGTCTATGGCAGACCGCATAACGAAATCGATGGTTAACAGAAACAAGAAGGGAGAAATAACACATCCTTGTCTGACGCCGGTGTGGATGGCGAAATCTTCCGTGTTACCCTCGGTGCGAACACAGCAACTGGATCCGTGGTAAAGGCACTGAAAGATATCGATGAATTTCTGCGGAATGCCATATGCGCCGGCGTTGGACGACCCGTGGGCTTTGTTTAATTGCTGTCATTCGCTGCGGATTAGTCTTTTTTGCTGATTATTTCTTACCGATGGTATCACAAGATTTCTGAAAAAGTAAAAGGTCTAGCATATCATTTATGTTACTAGCCATTTCAATTAGCTTGTAATTTGAGATGATGTTTACGGAAACCGAACTGTTGATCGTGAATAGTTTTAAAAGTTTCTAGAAAATTTTCAGGGCGCCTCGAGAGCCCGAGGAAGATCGATAGTTGCGCCATTTTTATTTGGGACCAGATTTGTAGACGGATACTACCTTTGTATGCTTAATATATTTTAACTTATCTAAACCCAGACAGAAGCAAAGATGATTCCCAGCGCAAGGTTGTGCAAGTGGCTTTAAGCGCTTCGGTCGCCTTAACGCAACTCCGGAGCGACGAGTCGCCTCACATCGCCGTGAAGGTCAGGTGAAAGAGATCTATTTTAAAGAATATTTTCGATGGCGAATAGCTACAAAACTACAACAACAAAAGATCTAACGAAGCTGAACAATCGACAAGAAGGCAGGCGCTACGAAACTTTCCGTTTCCGTAAAGCTTATAGCGCGTCACAGCAGCTGCCATTCCCTGCAGCATATTATATCGACCGCGCTACATAATTCAAACATATAAAGTCAGTGGTCTCCGATTTGCCGCGTTTTTATTGAGTTATCATACTGATAAACTTCCTTAACGCTTACAGATTGCACCCTGTAAGGTTCCACCAAATATGCTTAAAATGGCTTTTCATGACTGGCAGCTCCAATTCTGTTCATTGCTAGTCGGCCTTTCAAGGAATAGAGACTCCAGATAGATAAGTATTTTATGGGACGAAGACAAGAAGGAGATATTTAGAACTCTTTCTCCGACATTTTCAGCATAGAGATCAGTGCTCCTCAAGTCAGTCTTGGGTCCTAGATTTTCCGTCTTGGGCCACAAACAGTTTTTATATCAACGAATTTTGTAAATGTTTACAGTCTAGCTATGCTCAACAATACGCAGATTATACAAATTTCATCGGCTAGCTGTCCATCCCCTACGGAAATCTCTGTGCTCCAACAGGAACTTTTGAGAGCAAAAACGCTTTATATTATGATTGATCCTTCATCCAATTTATTCTTCGTGTAAGTATCCCTCAAAATGTGACGTCATTATGTGGCTTTTGATCAAGAGAAGCGTGCTCTCGTGTCTACGTCGGGCATTTGGTTTCTTTTCTCTAAATAGGTAACCCCGCATGACCTAACCGTGAAAGATGGTTCAAGGATGTTACAAATCGCTGATGCAGCCAATGTGCATGCAGAGCGAGAGGTAACATAGCAACGCACGACATCTCTAGAGCGTTCATTCCTCAGCAATCCGAACGAAAAGCCATGTGGCTTTCGCGCAGTTGCCCAAGTACCTCAGGCTGCAGACTCTTGGAGACCACAGTGCGATCTCCAAACTTTAAACACATTTGGAACGAAGACAAGTGACAATTGTGTGCGGCAAAATGGTACAATGCTATCATCAACCTTCTTGGGGAACCCCTGCTGCACAAATCGGAGAACTTGCTGCAAAATTGGATCAGCAGATGTTTCCAGTTGCAGGCGATTGAAATTAACAGGCATAGATTGGGAAACTTCCGAGCGAATCATGCTTACCGGTGCTTAATTGCTGTTTAAGAATAGGGTCGGCACCATGTGGCAAACTTGACAGACAATAAACATTTTCGTGTTGTCGGGTCGGGACGAACTATCGTATATGTACTCAGCTAATATCAAAGACCATCGTTGCATGCGGCTGGCAGCCATTGCTGGAAGTTTAGTATGCGGGCCAAATATGATTAGCAGAGGCTTGTGATTGGTATATAGCGTAAAATTGCTAACAAACATGTATTTATGAAACGTTTTGACACCATGAGCAATTGAGAAAGCTTCTCTGTCGATCTGCGAATAATTCTTAGCGAATCCAATGGGATGTTCAGTCCCACATGGATAAATGCGAAATAACACTGCTGGCACTCCATATGAACTTGCGTCGCAGGCTAATCCGAGGGGTAAATTCTTATCATAATAAGCGAGGAAAGTGGCTGACGTAAGTGTTTCCGTAAATAACTCCAAACTATATTAACAAATTTTGCTCCAATTCCAAGGCGTTTTCTGTCATGGATTGCCCATGATACACTTGGAGTACTCATCCCTTATCCCAGCAGGGAGGAGAAAGCGCCTGGGCGCCAGTAAACAGGACAATAGGAGCAGGAAGTTCCTGGGCTCCAGTCAAGCTGGGTCGAGGACAGGAATACACTCTGGTTCAAGGAGGAGGAAGTGAGAAGGGATGGACCTTTACCCTATCCACCCTGCTCGTATCACTGGACAGTTGCTTTAGAACGACTTCCTCCTTGACCTGTATAAATACCACATGTAAATATATTTGTCGTAGGTAAGGTAAAACTAGTTAAAGTAGCAGTAAGAATTATCGCTCCGTCAGTTCTGAGTTCCTTTGTAGTGTCTTCGTCGTAGTGCCAATAAAGCAAACCTCGACATTTGGTGCAAGTGACCAGGGAAAGGCATGGCATCGGTCAAGTCGCTCCGGAAGAACTGGAGATACCACGCTGAGAAAGCTGATATCCTCGGCGAAGAAGCCAGAGTACCTCCAACGCAGATGCCCACAGAACGCCGAGCTGCGGAACTGCAAATTTAAGCACTCCAGACAAAGCTCGCCGGTCTACAAACCCTCGCTGATCAGATAGCACCTCGATGAAGACGACGAGTCGAACCATGGCTTCATCGAGGAATCCAACAGCCTAATCGATGCAGTTAGTTACAGGAACAAAGTAAGACAGACATTACTTTCTATGAGTCTGGACCGCTCAACCGCAAGCTTTCAGCTCAGCGCCTGCAACCGCCGCCTCTGCGTACCTTGACGTAAGCTGCACGTCCACCCTTACTAGCACGCCGGCACTAACCGCTACTTCCTCGCCACTAGCTGCCACATCGTCAGCGCTTACTACCCCTACCTCTCTGCAATCTTCACAAAGTGCTCAAAAAAACGCTATTTCAGCAGCATCAACGCATCATAAACACCAATTCAATCTCCCGAAACTGAAACTGCCAATTTTCGACGGTAACACCATGCAATGGATAGCATTCTAAGATCAGTTTAACGCAGCAGTTAACAGTGACCCTAGCCGTGCCCCCGTTGAAGAGTTCACTATCTGAGTTTCCACTTATCTGGTGACGCCGCCCAGTTTATTGAAGGACTCCCCATCTCAAACATATCTATGGACAAGCGACGGAACTTCTACGAATCCGATACGGCAAACCCGAAAGGTTACTTACTGCGTACATAAATGCCATACTTAACATCCCACCACCTTCGGAGGAAGCCGCAAGTCTACGCGAATTCCACGATAAAATAGAAACTAATGTCAGATGTCTCCAAAGCTTTGGCGATCTCAACTCAATGAACAGTACAATGCTAGTGTACCGCAATAATAAGCCGAGCACATGTGACATATCGCAACTATTAAAAGCTCTGCTCATAGAAATAAATGCCAGATGCTGTGGCACTATAGCTGCTCCCTTATCCCTTACGGAAACACAAACATACAAGCACGCCACCGCAAGCTTCGCGGTTAACATACGCCAACGCTCCCGCGCTCAAGAACGAGCACGTCAACCCAAACCCGTCTGCGTATACTGCAATCGCGATCACGCTAGCGCCTATTGCTCCGCAGTAACAGATATCAGTTATGATGCTTATGTAGTCAGATATTAGCAATGATATTCTCAAAAACTCAAAATGGTGCTTTAACTGCCTTTGGACTTCGCACGCTATTAAGGCATGTAATTCAAATTTTAACTGTCGCAACTGTAGAGGCAAGCATCACAGTTCAATATGCCAGCCGCCATACACTCAAAAGCCCGCAGCGGAAAGCCTTAAGCTGGCCCCAAACAACGCACTTCGCACTCACGCCTGCGCAAAGCCCGGTCCTGCTTAAAACTGCAACTGCGGAAGTGCAACACGGACGCACTAAAGCAACGCTGAACATCTTAATGGACGAAGGGTCGCAGCGTACCTTCATTACCGCAGCAGCCACGCAGGGCTTGTGAATCAACACTGCAGCATGCGCAACGGAAAGCAATGCCTTGACTACGTTCGGCGACAACACAAGCAAGCTGCGCAGCTATTCGGTCACTGCCTTATTCCTTATCACACGCGAAGGCAAAGTCAAGCTAGATGCAGTCATTACGCCAAATATCGCAGCGCCTATTCACAACTACGTGCCGCAAGTGCGCAAGCACCACACGTATCTAACAGACTTACCGCTCGCAATTCGCACAGCCCAAGGCCAGCTAGAGATAGATATCTAAGTTGGTGCGGAAGTTTTTTGGACGATCGTGAAGAATAAGGGGACACGGACCAACCGCAATAGACTCAAAAATCGGTTACCTAGTCTCAGGCCCCACAAACTGTCGCACCCTACAGCCAAACAGTACAAAGGTTTAATCGCAACATGCTTGAAAGTCTTCGCAGATAAGAAACACGACATTTATGATCCATGTACAACCTGCTGGGATCAGAGACGGTAGGCATTCGTGAAAATCCCAGGGAAGATACTTTCCATTTGCAAGCCTACTGTGCCGACAAAATTAACCAAAATAGCGACGGGAAGTACACTGCTAGTCTCCCATGGAAAGCAGAGAACGCGCCTTTCCAAACCAATTACGCAATCGCTAACGCCCGCGCAAACGCTATGATACGACGCGTCGATAACAAAACCCTACAACTTTACGACGGCATAATACAAGATCAACGGCATAGCGAAAGTCAATGCAGAAGAAGGACACTACCTCCCCACCACAGCGTAAAGAAAGAAAGTCCCACCACTCACTCAGGGTCGTGTACGACTGCAGCTGCACCTCACAAATGCTGCAACCCTCAACGACCACTTAGAGCAGTGGTTCGCAAACTTCTTCGGCTGTGTGCCAAAAAGTGGCACGCGAAAGGGTCGGCGTGCCACTTCCGTGTTGTGGCCACTGAGCAAGAAAGGAAGAATTCGTATAACATTGCATGTATTCTCACAATTAATGGAAAAAAGTATACATTGATTAAT
>QQSS02204669.1:0-11863 GCA_003687565.2 Craspedacusta sowerbii
CATACATACATACATACATACATACATACATACATACATACATACATACATACATACATACATACATACATACAATGCAATACACACACACACACCTGCTCCTCGAGGATCGCTCCCTCCTGATCGTAGCCGTGAGACTTGAAGTAGAATCCGACATCCTGAACCGTCCAGTCTGCCACGTCCGGAGGCAGGGACCGCAGCACATCCTCGCGGATAGATGAGCGCACATCTGAGTTTGAGAAAAACAATTACGCCTGTAACCACGTACGCAAGCCGCAGCACATCCTCGCGGGTAGATGAGCGCACATCTGAGTTTGAGAAAAGCAATTACGCCTGTAACCACGTACGCAAGACAAGGCCATGATACGATCCGATATACAAGACTGAATCAGCAAAAACCAACAGGAATCTTACTAAACCACAACGAAAGATGCAGTCACGGACAAAGAGCCAGTCCAGATTGCGACGACGCAAATTCCGGAATCTTTGCTTCTCAAAATCCGAGCTAAGCTTGCCATAACGAGTTAAGCTTGCCATAACGAGTTAAGCTTGCCAAAACGAGTTAAGCTTGCCATAACGAGTTAAGCTTGCCATAACGAGTAAAGCTTGCCATAACGAGTTAAGCTTGCCATAACGAGTAAAGCTTGCCATAACGAGCTAAGCTTGCCATAACGAGCTAAGCTTGCCATAACGAGCTAAGCTTGCCATAACGAGTTAAACCAGACGTGCCGAGGACAACACTACGCACCTGGCAACGGCGACTTTGGATCCAGAATGTTAGTCATCGCATTTTGAATTCCCCTGCCCTGCACGACCTGAGGCGCAGTGCCGTTCGGAACCAAAGCGAACGTCACCGGCACCAGACGCGGTGTCAGCTGCAGTGGAAGAGCCGCAGCAGGACCGTAGCCTGCGGACATTGCGATCGGAGTGTGCAGACTTACTGCAGGGACACCAACCGACTGCAGTGCGGTCGAGATGGCGACCGGCTGACGGCTTCCTCCAGTGGGTGTGCTGGGAGAAAACGAACGCGCGCTCGTAGGGTGGTGTACGTTTGGAGCTACATGGCGGACTGGAACAACTGCAAGAATCAAGTTGAATTTTTTATTATTTTTACAACGGCATCGCAACAAGCCTGATCAACACTTGAGTACTCGCTCAGTAGTAGCAAGCACGCACTAAACAAACATAGCTATTTGCCGGTTCTTTAAAGAAAACGTTGACCCACAGCCGGCTGAATTAAGCACCGTTCTTGACGTTTTAGGAGGAGCAATTCCAGCCCGCTTTTTCAATAGCGGCTCCATCAGATGTGCATGATCTAGGTACGACACGTCAAGACAACAAAGGAAACCAGGGTAAATTTCCATAATTAACAATTATATAATAATTATAATAAATTATGTAATAAATAATAAATAATTAACAAAGCACGACGGAGAAAGCTACTGTACCCTGCACTGGAAGGATCGAATGACTGGCCAACGGAGGCTGCTTCTGGCCAACACCGACTATGGCTGCTACCGTCGAGGAGGATATCTGCAAGGAAGCGCCAGGCACGGGCGCAAGCGCAGGGCTGCGCTTCGCAGCATCCGGTTTCCGAAGTTCGTCGTCGTCATCGATGATATAGACTTCCTGAGTAGGATTCAAGTCCGACCCTGTCTCGCCTGCTGCTGCAGACGATGCCATTCCAAATGTCGACGAGGACACGCTGGTGACACTAGTCAAAGACTTTCCTTTTGCAACGCAAGCCGAGCAGACCCATTTTCCTGTAAAAGGGACGGTGCAAAACTTTTTAAGGCTCGTCCAACATACGGACAATCAACCTGCAAACAGGAGGTAAAAGATTCGCAAAGCATGGCGAAATGGCGTGGAGAACTAAACGAGAATAAATTGCAAGCAGAGGCCTTAAATTTAATCTTTGCACCTACGTGCAGCTAGCAAAGAAATAAGCGAACCATGCCCAATGCTAGACGAAGGCTTAGGTGACAAGCAAGGTCAAGAACATCGTGTGAAACACTACATTATAGTGTACGAGCGCGGAATCGACAGCGCAAAAGAAAGGCGATAACACAAAAACAAAACAAAGCGAGTGTTGAGTGTAACACAACAACAAAACAAAGCGAGTGTCGAGTGCAACACAACAGCAAAACAAGAAACCATAAGATGGGCTCCACGTACCAGATGGCATTTGATCGAGTTTTGGGTCATGACACGTCATGTGGTAGCCTTTGTCGCACGCATCGCAGAACAAGAGAGTGTCCTACGAACAAACGTGAATGGGGTGAGCACGGCCGTGGTTGCATCTAGGACTTGCAGGAAAACAGAAAAAAAAACATTGCACTTGTACATGGACGGTCACGTAGAATCAACGCTTAAACGAGAACGGTTTGCAGAAACCAGACACAACCAACAAGAACAAACTAACATATTACAAAACCACGGGAAAACCTATTTATTATAACTTTAAATAATAAAAAAATTAGAAATAGAAAGAATAAGAAATAAGAAAGAATAGAAAGAATAAGAAATGAATAGATATGAAATCACACAAAAACTCTACGCATACAAAATCAAAAGGAAAAACTAACATATTACAAAATCACGGGAAAACCTATTTTCAATAAGCACAGTTATCGGAAACTTTAAGTAAGAAACACAATTACTTTAACCTATTACAAGATGTAAAATCACGTAAAAACCGTACGCATACAAAATTACAAGAGAAAAAAACTAACATGTTACAAAATGACCGGAAAAATAACATATTAAAAATCATGGGGAAAACCTTAAGTATATAAAATCTCAACAAAAAAATATATATCTATAAAGCCGGTCACGGAAGGATTCATCATACATATGCAGAAGCATGGGGGCTGGGGGGGGTACGTTACGCAAGGGAAGTAAAAGAAAAAAACCTTAGGTATAAAAAATCACTGGAAGAAAACCCGCGTATACATAATCACGCGCAACCTCAAATAACGAGAACTTACGGGATCACCCGTTCCATCGCAGATAATACAGGCCTTACAGTCGATACACTGCCATGAGTCGTCCACACGAATCTGCTCAACTAGCTCAGGTGAGTAGCTGAGACACGAAGGATGAGCTGCAACAAAGAAAACAACACGCACAAGCTCCGGAATCTTCAGTACTTCGAAGTATTTACTAACGCCAAAAGCTTTAACCTTATATGAAGCTCGCCAGAGACATGTATGGGGACCAATCCAAGGTTGATAAAATGGAGATGATGCAACACGTGTCTCCAGGCAACGAGACCTAAGCCAACCGCACTTACGACTTGCTAACAATGAAGCACAAACATATCTTTACTACATTACTGCAGAGCTGGTGTTTACACTGAAGTTGGAGATTGAAAATTCAACAGAACAGCTAAACCTTTGCACACGCTAGGCCCCTTCGTTACCTTTGTTACCACAATCTTTGCATATAAGCAATTCTTCGCGCTGACCAAACCGATTGGACTCGACCGTCTTCCTACAGTAATCGCAGACGATTTCTTCCGAGGGACCAGCTGCTACGTCAGCGTCATCCAGCTTAAATAAACAACGTGACATGTATTCTGGTGGACTAATGATATGGCATTCGTCAAGCGGATACAGTCCTTGCCTTGCCCTACCTGCAACGTACCACATCAGTAATGAGTTAACAAAAGGTCTTGAAATAGAGGCAGTCAGTCACATCAGGGAATGAAATCAGAGCATGAACACCAATAAACTATCTATGCGGGTCAGCTCTAGCTTGCACATTATGAATTAAAAAGCACACCCCATTTCATAAAAAGCAACATGGCAGAAGTAGGGCTTCCATGCTTTCGTGGAGATAAACCTGCTTCTTAGGAAAATCGAAGACCTTGAGCCTGGTAGCACGCAAGCAACATAGGTTAACAATTGGAGGGGCTATACACGGTTTCCAGATGCATTAATTCGGATTTAAACAATATCGGAGAAAATGTTCACTATGAACATACTTTCAGAATGAAAAATACAGGTATCTGTAATGACTTCACCGTGCCTGGTTTAAGAAGCACAGAGAAAGCTGATAACTTCGTATCCAAGCAAAAGAGAAATCCCACTTCTCAAAATACAGAAACATAATGCTCAAAACCATCTAAACCGCTTCAGACGTGTTTTCAAAACCCGAAATTTCAACTTCTGAAGATCTAAGAAAACTCACAAGCTGAAAGAAGAGTATCAATGGCCTGAAGTTTTCCTATGCTGCCATGCCTAGTTTCTGGAAGCCTTTTCATAGCTAATTAATGCAGCAATTTCTACAGTAACAGCAAAATGAAAAAAAAATGACTTCAAAATTTAAAATCACTAGACTCACCAAGTCTCCTCTTACAACCATCTCATACGAGCTCATTTCCTCAGCACCAGTCTGACAGATGCTGCTATCTGATATACTACTGGTCTCGCTAGGCCTGGCTGACAATTTACTCTGTTCAACAGCAAATAAATCTATTGAAGTTTTCTGCAATTTAACTATGCTACTATGACTACCAGAGTTTTTCAATATGCTTGCATCACGATGCAACATCTCAACATTTACTCCCTTGCCTTCCATTGGCTTATTTGCTTGCTTCACCACAAGCTTAGGAGGAAAGATCTCTGAAGTTGACTGATGGTCACTACCATAAATGTAATCAAGAGCATTCTTCAAAGAAATAAGTTTTGCAAACGGTTCAATGCCGTCTCGAATCAAGCTGATCTGTCTTTGCAACCGTTCACGCAGCTTAGGACACGTTGACCTAAACAACTTTTCATTTAGTTGCAAAAGCGCCTTATTTTCAACCAACACTGCCTTGTGAAGACCCTGTAGCTCCAAATAAAGCTTGCGCTCATGACATTCAATAAGGATCTCAAGCTTCTTGCAAATATCTTTTGCGTTACCAGGAACACACCCACCAAGTTCAGAGGCAAGTTTGGGTCCTTGCATTCTAGACGCACCTGCCTCCAACAGACAAACTTCATGTATCATGCTGACATCTTCGGCACTACTGTGCTCAAGATGCTTGATGACCGAAGCTGGAAAGGTTACCATGTAGCCTCTTAGTCCACATATCTTCTGAAGCAGAACTAAAACTTCTATCAGTCTGCAAACTGCTGCATACCTTCTGACTCTACTAATGCCATGCACCATCTCAGAATAAGCCTCCCAATCAATACTAGATCCCATGCTAACAGCTGAAACTTTATTAATAAACATGCAAACTCTTGGCAGATTAAAATATTGGCACATGCATAATTTTTTGTGTAAAAGGAATGAGGCCTTAACTAGAAAATGCTATATAAATGTTATATATCACCATGCAACCAACAAACGCAAATACTGCCAAGGCTTAATGATGCCGTACATTTCTATAAACAGTAGCTTATTGTAAATGTGACATAAGTGTCACCATTATGAGCCTTTTAGCACATGTAAAAAGTCACCAAAAATAAGAAATATCCAATCACTTCAAATCTGATCGATGGTTAAAGCAGAGCAAAAATAGTATCTCAAATTTTCCACAGAAATGGCACTTCGTCCTCATGAAGTTGAAACCCTAGACACCTAAATGAATCTCCACAGCAGGACAAGCAGATGTTTAAGAACAGGTTCATTCGACATTGTAAGAATTGAAATTTTATTAAAGCCAAGACCAGCTACCAAACATACCACTCAGATCACATTAACAATGTTCAGCTCAAAAATGCTGCTACATGACCAAAACATAGCAAAATGACTGTATAGTCTGTAGCTGCGCTACCATCGCACCATGCATTGAGAACAACATGTCATTCTTGTACAGCTCAATGATTCCTACTGTTCCCTTGCGGCCTAACACTTCACACGAAAGTAAGCAGACTAAATATGGTAGCGCAGCCACAAACTAAATGAAGACCAGGATCTTGCATGGAAGAAAATTCTGATTTTTATCAATGCTCCTCGCAGGCGATTTCAAAAGGTGGTACATGCCAGTGAATACAACCCAAGAAACTGAGACCAGTAGCGGCTCCAACAGTATTACTAAAGCACACAAGAGAACAGGAATACAGGGCATATATAGTACAGAGACAAAATTTACAACAGATAAAATAAATAATTCCAAATTAATAATAACCAATAAAAGGAGTTCCACTTACATTCAAGTGATATGAGCCATCATGATCAAGTGGTACCAAACTCTCACCAAATTTGACAACAAAGTATGGATCAGTTAAAATATTATTCGTTTCTTTCTGAGTTAGGCTATCAGTTCCAAGCTTTCTTTGAGCAGCTTTCTCGCGGCTCCTCAAGTACTCAACTCTATTTAACAACTTTCGCTTAACGCTAGTAGAGCTCTTATCAGCTTTGACTTTCAAATCAGTCATCATTTTTTCATTCAACGAAATACTTCGAATAAGCTTATATAGGTTGGCTTTCTTCACGTCACTAGACAATTTCAAAAGCTTTTCAAAGCGCGATGTAAAGTGCTTGCTTTTACGAAGGTTGCCTTCATCTGCATCACTTAGCTGACCCATCAAAATTTTGTGTTCTAAGGCCCTGACTTTCCTAGCATATGTTTTGGCTGTTGCTTGGTCAAAATAGTTAGGAGAAATGGTAATAGCACTATTCCCTAGAGATAAGGCTCCATCTTGTGCAGAGTCGGTAGATGTATCACTGACAGCATCCATAAAATCCTCTTCCATGCTTTCATCCATGCCTACAGCAACTGCTTATAGGTTACTCTATTTTTTTTACTACGCATCCAGCACAACTGGAGACATAATCAAAGTTGCTATTGGTACTCTTTTCAAACAAGCACTTAATCTTTCAAAGCAGATTACAATGCTTCTAAAAAAATAAGGAATAGCCCATGAAGTGGCTTAAGAAAATATTTACAGAACCATGCAACAAACTCAATTGCCAGGAACATTGAAATCACTGAAGACTGAACCAATAACAGCTACTTCCCTTAATTAGCCCAACACCTTGAAAAATCTCTAGCAACCCAACTTACTACTGAAAATCACAACGTCATAGGATGAGAATGCAAACAGTTATAGCTTTCTAAGTGGTACCTAATAGATAACCATGGCACAAAGCCAGTGCTTCTTCCTCATATGAAAAAATTTAAGGGTTTAGTATAAATTTAGAAATACTCCCATTAAGTAAATCTTTTGAAGTTGCATAAATATAGTCAACCAAGAAGTAATTTTCAAGTCACTAAGCATTAATCAGCAGTGATGCATGCCTGGAAGCAGGATAATAAACACATATTTAAGTATCTTTGAACAGAAGCCCCTCACTAACAGGTCCACGTAGGTGGATCACATAAACCAGGTACAAGGACCACTGCTTAGAATGAGGATGGCTTTCAAATATATCTTGTTATACACAGATAGACATGCCATTCTCGGTAATGGGTAGATAAAAAATTTAACTGGCTGATCATGGATGTGCTTCAGAGTTTTCTAAGAACCGGATCTAATGTTATCCCACAAAATCTGTCAAAGCTACAAATCTATTTTATGTTCACTTACTCTCCCAAATCTCGAGATGTGTTGCATGGGCACAATACCCAGCCTCTACAGTGAGATTCTAAACCTGCAACAACCTCTTCAAACCCAGTCGATTCTGCTTTACCCACCTGTAACAACCAAAGGATAACCAGGTTAACTTACATCTGAGTAATAGTATTAGGAAACTGCATGCCATCCCGCCAAAAACGAAGCTCGGCTACATAACCTTGTAAAGATCATTACAGTTCATTGCAAGATGTCAGCTCTCACTACTAAGGCACGAGGGTGCTTACAGGCATTCTTGCCGATTTTAGTTATGTATCTTGAAAACGGCTTTACTCAGCATTTTCACTTAGTTGTAAATGTAGAAGACTAGCAACATCAGAGAAACAGATCATGCTTTTCTTAATACTGCAAACTACCAAAACAATACATATTTTCTCCATTTTTCTCACATTCCTACATATTTTAACTGAACTACCAATACTGGCCAGAACTTGCTTCGCTTTCCGCTTTGTTAAAATCATAAAGCCCATATTTTCATTTGCACCAACTGCTACTTATAAAAAGATGTTTGAGAGTTGAAGTTTTGGAACTGATTCCTAATCCTAGTTAAGCATCACGTAATGCAGAATCCAGAAAAGCTTGTGTTCACCTACTTTCCAGATGCACGAATGCTTCTCAAGATTTCACAAAATTTCACAAAATCGTTGATTCTACCCAAATATAATATGCTCAGAAGCTTTGCTCTGTGCATATTAAAAGATCAAAACATGACACATTCCCGATAATTTCAATTGCCAAACATGAACTCATAACTGACATGAATCTCAATCTAAGGCCTCCACGGCATCCTTAAACAGTTCCCATGATACCAATTAAACTTTCCCGATTTTCGCATAAGCAGAGTTCTTCGTTTTTTGTTTTTTTTAAACTTAGTCAGACTTTAAGCTAGCAAACTTGTCTCCTCTCGCGACATTTCAGCAAGTGATCGTCAAAGCCAGCGGTTGCCGAGTCTGTCTCGGCAAAGTAAAACTTTTGCCTCTAAGTCCAAACCAGGGGCTCCGCGAATCGCCGCGAATCACTCGCCTCGAAAATTCCGCGGGAATTCCCGGGAATTCTCCATTATCCGTAAGCGGCACCTGGAATTTCTTGGAACTGTCGTTTTGAGCCGATCTCGAGGGAATTTTCGGGATTTTTCCTTTAAATTTGTCAATAGAACTGGTAAATTTTGTGAAAAATAGTCGTGAAAATTTCGCCCGGAATTCTCTCCTTTCTACAGTATCTGGGCGTAGCTAGGAAATTGTCATCGTCCTTATCCAATTTGCTTATACTTTCCGACGTTTAAATAAGCGATTTAATAAATACTTGCAACTATTTCCATGCCGCGTGTTACGATATCCGATTTTTTGCATTTATTGCGTCACAAATTGCACTAACTCACTAACTTAACGGAATCGTTTGGAGCATTCCAGTTTTCTGGGTAATAAAACTCTCCGGTATGTATTATGGAGTCCATTAATTCAGTTTACACGCAAAGCCTTTCGCCTTGTTCCTGCAAACTGTGCATGCTCAGACAAATTCCTTATTCTCAAGATCGTCAGGTAATTTTTTATTGTCTGGTAATGCTTTGACCTTACGCTACATCTTTAAGGTTCGTGTCTGGCAGCCATGATGGCCTATCCCATGATACCACGCAGTATACGACAATACCGTGGCTTACAAAGGATCTTAGTGATCGCAAGCTGCTAGAGGAGGGGTCAATTCATGTTACGCAGGGACTGACACATTTAATTGCTTACACTGTAACTGCTGCTAGCAGCGTCGCGCACATTAATAAAATGCGCTACAGCAGCGGCAATCGCACATCGTTGCCACTGTTGGCAGCGCATGCTTTGCCAGCCCTAAAAGTTCTGTGTCTCCAGCCGATGTCGAGGATGCTTTTAGCGCCTACAACAAGCTTGTCTGTCCAAGCAGACTTGCAATATCTGACAATTCCGTTTGATAACCACACTCCGCTGCATTGCATCGACATTGTCTGTCGCTTTGAAGGCAGTGAAAATTGATTCAGAGGCGTAAATGTTATGAGGAAGACCTATACTTAATGAAAAATAGTTCTTGATTTACAAAAATCCGAAAATATAGGAAGTTTTGCTGAATAAACTCTCACATAACTGAGAAACGCGATTACATATTGGCCTAAGTGTCGCATGTACGGATTTGCAGGGTAGATTAGGAATTTTCGGGAATTTTCCGGATTTCTCATTTAAGAGGAGGAGAATTTTCGAGAATTTTAGTTTTAGAGGGGGAATTTCCTAGTTCAAAAATGAGAATCCCCGGTGCCCTGGCTTCAAACATACCTACAGCTACCGTTTACTCCTCAATCTGCGATTGATCATGCCGACATGCCGCGAAGGTCTATATGGCTGCGGCTGCACGCCAGGATACTTAAATTAAGTGCCTTCAAATAATTTTTTTATTTCATAAAAAATTTCAAATGCTTGAGGATTGCTCGAGCTTGTTAAAGGAATAGGATAGGGTTAGGGTTAGGGTAAGGATTAGTATTATAGTTAGAGATTTGGTTTTGGTTTCTGTCAGACTTGACGAACAAATAAATAAATAAAATGCGAGCCAAGGTTATCCATCAGTAACGACTGCAGACCGGTTGTCATCTTGTAAGTATGGCTGAACTGCCGCAAGATTACGTCAAATCAGACCAATCGCAATGAACCACCTATTGAGAAGTAAATGGTAGAGAAGGGAATCCTTCGGCCGATTAAAAATTTGATCTAATTCCTTGTTAAAAGTTGTAAGTCTATTGTTCCCACCCGCAATCACATGATTGGTAACCTAAAAGTAACGAAGAAAGTCTCTTCGAGAACACTGACTAATCGTGAATAGTCAGCCAAGCTTAGATCAAGTCGCGGATAATTAAACAGAAGAGGAAATTGAGGTCCGACGTTTGCAGAAGACAATACGCTATCAGCACACGCAAGTAACATTGACGATAAAAAAAATCTTAAGAGTCCAACATCGCCATCGACTGGTTACTCTCAAATGACATGATGGCGAACGATATTTAAAGACTTATCGAAGAGTATTGAGCGGATTTTTCTCGCTTTAGTAGAGCGTATCTTCTATAACTTGACTATTACAAACTCAGATATTGAACGCTTTTTCTTATTTAATTTTTCTCGGTATAGTCAGCTGTTGTATTTGAGCTGGATTATAATTTTCATTTTGATAGGTTAATTTTTTCATTACCGAGCACAAATAAATGTGAAAGAAAGAAAGAAAGAAAGGTCCATATGCAAGGCGATACATGAATTCTATAATCAGTCAAGGTTTCATTGCGTAGATGATCTTCCAATGATCACCTCAATTTCCGTGTCTTTGCCCATCCAGATTAAGGAAATACTTCAATCAAGTTAAGAATGAACAGCCAACCAAAAGCCAGCTTTGTTTTCTGTCTGATTTGAAATCAGGAAAACGCCAAATAAGGCAATTGATATCGTAATGTGCACGGAGTTAACCAGGCTCAACGAGAGAATAGTATAAATGAACGCTGCAAAGAAAATGAATTAGACTTACTGAAGAACAGAGTTGAACTACGTTCTTCGATGAAGCTACAAAACGCCCTTGCTTTGGCCTCTGCTGCTTTGAATTCGCAGTAGCTGTTAGATAGTCATCTCTAGAACAAGGTGCTGGAGTTGTGTTCGAGCTCCGACTAAATAACTTGTCATCATCTTGACATTCAACCTCCGCATACTCGTCTCCGCTAGCCGATAAGGACACGTCACCTTTGCAGTCGCCATCACCGCCTGGAGAAGCAAGCCTGTAGCCCATTCTTGATCTGGAAATTAGCCCTTCCTGCACAGCTTGTCGAAGAGCAGCTCGCAAGCGAGCGCGCACGATAGACTGTTGCGCTTGCGCGGTTCCGTTGTTACCGTCCGAGAGCGATTTTGCGTCCGCATGCAGGAGACCTCTCTTCATGTCTTCAAAAATGATGCTTTCAATTTTCGACGAACTGACAGGTGTCTTCGCTGATTACCGGAAAGAAAGCATTGACGTATATAACGATTTGATTAAAATGGCGAGTAAATGTATGTGTATAATAAATGTTTAATTATAGAAATATTCATTCTAGTAGGGACATGTAACATGAAATGGCTTGAACCCTTCTACAGTAGTCTTCCCAAACGCCGATCAAATGCACATATATACATGCACATACATCCGCATTTAAATATGCATATACCCTATAATAGATAGACAGACAGGTAAATAGATAGGCAGATAGATAGATAGATAGATAGATAGATAGATAGATAGATAGATAGATAGATAGATAGATAGATAGA
>QQSS02204680.1:0-11862 GCA_003687565.2 Craspedacusta sowerbii
TATACATATATATATATATATATATATATATATATATATATATATATATATATATATAACGACGAACTTTTTTACTAATGAAGAAATAGGAGTTAACCTTAAGGCAATTTGAATAAGTAAATTTAGTCGTCTTCGCAGTCCTTCACATCCTCGGGCAACTCCCTCTCAAAGGGGTAACCTTGATAAGCACGACTTCTTGATTTTTCGTGCGACTCACACAAGCCCTGTTTCATGGCACTTATCACGTAGTAGTTAGTTGCGAAGTTGTCTTCTTACCCCCTTCTTGGTCGCCTTTAAAAGAAGCATTGACACAGATACAAAGACGAGATGCTTGCATTGTTGACTTGTGGTTTCATTCTTGCGGGCTGAATAAAACCAGAGCTACTGCGAGATAACACGCTCGCAAGAGATTGAAGCGGTACTGGCAGCATTCTGAACATGCATCTTAGCTGGGTATACTTAGGTAAGTAAGCATACTTGCTTAACTATTAGTCGATGGTCAAGAACTTTCTCTACGTTTTCATCCGAAACTGACAGCAAGTTACTGTAAGCGTCTCCAGATACTGTCAGTGGTAGCTACTACGTGATCAAAAAGTTACTGTAAAATTCTATCAGAAACTGTGAGTGATAGCAGGCTAGTTCAAAGAGAGATTGGCTGACTACCAGGTGGAAACTCATATCATACTATTCAGTAGATTCTTCAGTAAAGGGGTTTTCCTTACAAATGGATTTTCTATCTTTTCCAAGCAACTAAAACCAGTCAGTATCCTGTAGACTGTACTCTTAAACTAGGCCTAGACACTCCACATGAAGGATATGAATTGAAAGAGGCAACGGAACCTAGCTACTTCCAAGGATGCCAACTCTGTACATCTCGCTGAGGCTACTGCATAACTTGTTCCTCGCATATTCAAGAATGCTTATGGCGTTTCCTTGGCAAACTCAGTTGGCGAGAAGAACGTGGGTCGACGTATTTAGGACGCATGTATGATCATAGAAAGCTTCGCACAGAAATAGGTTATGAATGCAACTCGGCTTTCCATGTTTACTCTCACTGTTGTGAGTTTTCCGTGCTTTTTCCGGCAACCATTTGAAAATAAACTAGGGATGCGCCTTAGCGGAATTTCGGAGAAATTATGTTCCCATCCACACTGTAAATAATCTAAACTTAATACCTCCGTCTTGAAGTCCTTGCTTTCAAACGGAAAATCAACCGATTCGTCAGCAAAATTGCTCTGGTGAGTAATGTGGCTTTGCCCTAACAATTACTACCAGAAAACTCCGATCAACTCAGATTTTAGACAAGAGACCGTTACCCTTTGTCAACTTGTTTGCTAGTTCAGCAATGTGAAACCACCACGAGAGGTTTGAGTCAAAAATAACACCTATGTACTTGACTTTATTGGAGAGATATCTAGGTTTAGATTTTACTTTCAAAGTCATTCTTGTCAAGCAGCGCTTTCTTTGCCGTCCAAAAAGTAGCGCTTTGTTTTTTTTTGTTGTTTTTTTTTTAGTGATAGACGATTGGCGCAGAAGCAATCGTACACGTTTGAGATCTAACGGAAATTTGTTGATTTTATTTCCTTAAGTGATCTACCTTTAATGTAGTTCTGTCAACCGCAAAATGCTGTGCTGTTCCAGACGATACACCTCGTTAAAAATCATTGATATGTATAAGAAAAAGCGACGGGCCGAGCACAGAACCTTGAGGAACCCGACTTTCAATATCTTTTATTTCCGAGTCTGCATTGTCAATTGCAACAATAGTGATGCAAGTCCGGCTATTTACCCTTCGACTCCTTGAGATGCCCTTTAGATGTAACCAGTGGAACTTGCCTATCACATTCTAGCCTGCTCTAAGCCAATAGATTCTGACTGACCCTGTTTAGACATCAGCTTTAATCCCATGTCGTAGTTTATTTTGTGAAACGCATTCGATTTTTAGGGAATCTAATATCGGTTGCAGCAGCGTACTATGACTGCCCGGTGTGGACAAAATATGGTAGCGCACCACCTTCCATGTGTGAACCAGTCACTGACCCACAGAATAGACCACGGTCGATGCTGGAGTCGTGGTTCGACAAGTCCATGTTTGCAGATCTCTTTCCTAAAGCTAACCTTGGATGGGGAATATCTACATGCAAACCTTACAGTTACGAAGCGTTTGCAATCGCCGCGCGGTACTTTCCAAAATTTGGAGCGGAGCATTTTGAGAAGGACCCCACAGGCAAACCACTGATTACTGCCTACACAGCCTACGACACATACAGGAGAGACGTTGCAGCCTTCTTTGCTCATGTTGTTGAAGAGACTGGAGAAAATGACGTAAAGCTTTACGTGACCCTGCCTACGCAACAGGCCCATGATTGCTTCTACAGGGGAGGGCTCTTCAACTGGTTCGAAGGTGGTCCCAACTCTACGCTCTTGAAAAACGGTGGACTTGATCCCTCGGACGGGGCCTTCTGTACCGCAGCAGCACAGTATTGCAATCAAGGCTCAAATAATAAATGGCTTTATCCGTGTTCAACCGAAACGTCAGGCGCTTGGTACAAAGGTTGCTACTTTGGACGTGGTGCTATTCAAATCCCTTACAGCCACAACTACGGATTGTTTCAACGTTGGCTACAAGAACAGAAAATCCTACACAATGGCAAACTAATTGATATCCTGCAAGAACCGAATCTTATAATGACAAAGCGGGACCCCCCACTAAGCTTTCTAGCATCATTTTGGTTCTACATGACCCCACAAAGTCCCAAGCCATCAATGCATGATATAGTAGTTGGAAATTGGGTCTCTCCTGACCCAAGCTATGCAGGTTTGTTTCCTGCCAGAAGCGCTCTTTAGCCTGCTTTGCATTTCTCTTATACCTGCAGAAATGTCTAGTCGGAGGAAGAATGAATTTGAGATACCTCCATCCTGTATGCTCCTTTTCTATGAGATTTTGCAAATTACGAAATTAGCCTTAGAATCACGGAGTCAGGTAGCATATGTTGCTGATTCTATCCTATATATTCTACGTATATTATTGCTCATTAAAAAAAGTGCTTGGGCTATAAATTTGTCATGGAAGACGATAACGCATGTTTTCTTGTGGCTTACTTTAGGAGGAGTATTTGAACCAACTTCACTCGTCTTAGGCAACGAGTGTGGTGGGGAGGATTCAACAGAGCCTGGAAGGTCTGGCGAGAGCAGACGCATAAAAGCATTCCGCTGGTTTAACAACTACTTCCGCTCAACGTTTCTAATGGGTGACCCAAAAACTCTTTCATGCAAACTATTCAATGGTGGATCGCAAAAGTTTGACTTCCCCGGTCGCAAGGTGATGAACTCGTGGGACGCAAACTGGATGACGTCATGGGACTCTTCAAAGCCTTGTGAGTGTGTCATGCAGACGTATCAGGGGTATATCCCGGCGTACGATCCAGTAATCATGCCACATTACGCTTCGCAGAATGCGGCTAATAAGAAATGGTGCGAAACTAGTTGCCAAACCGGATGGCAAAACCTGCTTTGCGCAAATTACAGAGGTTAACATTGATGTAAACTATGAAACTGAATCGGGTAAAGACGGCTTGTTACTAAGCTCGATTCCATTCTGTTGATATATTTTTTTGCCTCTAGTGTGCGTAAAAGCTATAACCGAATTCAGGATAACAGAAGAGTATCATCTACAAGCTTATAGCAATTGCATTAGCATTAGGGCTATGTGTTATGATATCTGTATCAGCGACTTAGCCCATTTACATAAAACGCGATAATATTCCACACAAAGTTTGCATTTAAGAATAGACTGTTGAAGAATGAAATTTGAGAGCGATACGTCTTTAAGACAACGATTACAACCATAACAAAAACAACAACAAGAACAAGAGCGACAACAAGAGCGACAACAGCAACAACAACAAATAAATATATGTACCCTATAAATGCGTCATGGTAATGAACCTCTTAATATGCATTGTAAAGAGTTTTATCGAGCGTGCATTGTTATGATAGAAGACATTCCTATGTTGCCGACCCAAACAGAAAAGAAGATGTCAACTTTTGACAGTCAGAGTGCTCTAATGCTAAGTAAATAAATAATAATTAATCCATGTCCTTAGGTATTGTTCCATCAACCAAATTCACTCAATAACTCTCACATTAAGTCAATCAGGATAAGCGTGCATCATCAAAACTTTCTTTGGAGGTGTGTGTGTGTGTGTGTGTGAGAGAGAGAGAGCGAGAGAGAGAGAGAGAGAGAGAGAGAGAGAGAGAGAGAGAGAGAGAGAGAGAGAGAGAGAGAGCGAGAGAGAGAGAGAGAGAGAGAGAGAGAGAGAGAGAGAGAGAGAGAGAGAGAGAGAGAGACAGTGTGAGAGCGAGAAGTAGCAGAAAATCTGTAAACAGATTAGAGGTCGCATTGGATACTTGGTTTTAGTTGAGCCATAGAGTTATTACATACACTAGGTCCCGCACGAGCTCAAGTGACCTGTGCCGTACGTCGGCCATTTCATGTGTGGCAAAACACACGCGTCAAGCACTTAGGCTGACCGCACGTATCTAGAATTTGCAATTTGCTTGTCTATTTTTTGACCGCAAAACTTGATAATTTAGGAGAGAGAATGTTTTTGGTAAATTTGGGGTTAATAGCTTGCGAGTTCTTGCGGTTTCAGGAAAATGAATTTCGAATGCTTTGCGAACTATAAGGAATTCAGTCATGGCATTGATGGCTTGTTCCTTTACTTCTTGAAGGTGCCCATTTGTCCTGCATTACATGTGCAGCAATAGAGCCTCAAAAGGCTCTACAGCCCCATTTCACTCGTAAGTGGGAATATTTTTGGCAGTGTTTTCTAGTTGCAAGTTTCATTAAGTCGTTTTTGTTGGATATCCCTCTGTTACTAAGTCTCGCGCGGTTCATGGGCCATCAATACCAAGTGACTTGATCAAAGTTATGGTTTCTATATGCGCCGTTGAAATACCGACAGGCAAAAACCCAAATTCTCAGAGTCTTCCAAATAATGTTTTATCTGACAAATTTAAACGTATGTCCATGCCACATGTGCTAGAAGTTCAATAACTCTAAAACTACAATGTCAAAGTTGCTCCGATTCAGTTATTTGCTTGATATGAGGCAAAGCCTAAATAAGAAGACTCCATTTATGCATCTAATTCATTGATTCAGCAAAACCATTTCATTATCCAGTAAGAGCAGTTCACCCTTGCAGCAATCACCATTCGTTGTCATACCAATAGTCGTGCAGCCTCCAGTTCATACGATTAAATCTATGAGTTGAGCAAACCTTCTGAGAGCACTTCCACAGACTAAGGGTCTGCGTCTCGAAACTCAAAAAGTTTCGAGAAGTTTCGAGACGAGACGGAGGTCCGTCTCGAAACAAATGAGAAATTTCGAGACGAGGCGGAGGCCATCTCGAAACAAACGAGAAATCTACTAGTACTAGTTGCGAGGATATGCAACGAGAGCTGTTATTTCTCAAATCGTCTCGAATTGTGTCGATTTATGTTACAAAAATATAATATAAGTTTCGAGAAATTTATGTTATTTCGAGAAGTGCGTTCAAATCTCGAAATAATTTATTTCACGTCCGTCTCGATTGATTCGAGAAATTTCGAGACGAGAAGAACATCCGTCTTGTTTCAAACGAGATGAGAAATTACTCGAAGTTTCTCAAAACTCCTCGTT
Source organism: Craspedacusta sowerbii (assembly GCA_003687565.2). Taxonomy (NCBI): domain Eukaryota; kingdom Metazoa; phylum Cnidaria; class Hydrozoa; order Limnomedusae; family Olindiidae; genus Craspedacusta; species Craspedacusta sowerbii. The sequence continues at coordinate 5,684 of QQSS02204680.1, forward strand.
TCAAACGAGAATGAGTTTCGAGAAGTTTCGAGACAAGACGGAGGCCCGTCTTGATACAAACGAGAAGTTTCGAGACGCGACGGACATCGGTCTCGTTTCAAGCAAGACGAGAGATTTCTCGAAATTTCTCGAAATTTCTCGTTTTAAGTGAGAACGAGTTTCGACATGCAGACCCTTACCGCACGCAGCATTATGCGAGCACGCGTGTGCAAATGGCAATCGCCATTAGTGGAGTGAACCAGGGTTTCTCAACCATAGGGTCGTGAGCACGACCATAGGGCCGTGAGCACGACCATAGGGCCGTGAGCATGACCATAGGGCCGTGAGCATGACGCGTTGGGCCGCAAGAAATTTTTAACACTTCGCCTTTGGGCCGCAAGGGCGGCCACGCGCTAAGATTCTTTTATTTTATTTCATTTTACTTTCGCAATTTCATCGTTGGATTTCTAAACCTTCATGCTGCTCAGTCCTTAATTGAGAAACTTTGAACTACTAGACACGATAAGTTGCCTTTTTAATGCCAAAGAAGCACGGTTAAATTTAGTTTGTCGGGCCGTGGGTTTTAGTGTACTTGGCACTTGAAGGTGAGCCCATTATCTTATTTCAAAAAAAATAATAATAAGCATTGTTGTTCTTATTTCAATCGCTGTAGAATGCGAAGTGAGATGAAGACAGTTCAAATAAGTATGTATGAAGTGCGAGTTTAATCCATCTGAGTTTTTTTTTTTTTGTTTGAAAAGGAAGACCCAGCTGACAGTTCAAATAAGTATGTATGAAGTGCGAGTTTAATCCATCTGAGTTTTTTTTTTTTTTTTTTTTTTGAAAAGGAAGACCCAGCTGCAGCTCTTCGCTGAAGAACCCGCAGACGCAAACCTCAACTCGCTTTTTTGAATTGTTTAAGAGTTTTGTGGTAAGAGATTTGTTTTAAGATTTGTTTAAGAAATATTGCGGTAATCTCTTATGAAGCAAATGAGAACGTAGTGCCGTAGAGTAGCAGCAAGGCATTCCTAATGAGCTTCAAACCCTGACAATTATTTTGCATGGTTGAGCTTAAATATGCCTGCATTTCTTTGAAGCAAGCACCCTTAAACACTTTCAAATGATAAATGCGCTGGTTGTAAATGGGTAAATGCTACAGTTCGTCTGTTATTTATTCAAGCTGAGCTTAAGTTTGAATGGGTTTCTGTGAAACAAACGCCCGTAAGTGTACACAGACACCCATAAGTGTACATCTGAAGATTTACGTTTTCAGATGTATGAATAACCCCCATGGCTGCTCTCAAATTTAAAGTTGCTTCCTGCATGTAGAGTAAAATGAATCATGAAGCATGAGTTACAAGACATAGCTTCTGCCAAAGATACCAAAATAGAACGTCTTGACATTCTAAAGCTTTTTTTTGTTGTTGTTCTTCTGAAACAAGGGCATCAGCGAATCATTTTTCGAAATAAACTATTTGGGCTTATGTGACGAGATCTGAAGTTCGCGCCACTTTCGTTTTATATCTTTCCTCCAGCACATTACCAGCATCAGTCATAGCAATTAACTTAGAATTAACTAATGTTCCCTACAAGCTTAACTGGCCAAGTTCAGAAATTCGCCAGTTCCTCCATTCCCTCAACGTCAGACGCGTTTCGCCCTTTGTGGGCTCATCATTGACGTTCTTGGGTACCGAACCCGGGTGGTATTCGGTGCTCTAGGCCACACTAAACTTTACATATATGTAAATATGCCTCTGTACTTGCTAGTTAGCAAGTCTTAATGTCGTAAAGTTCTCACCACTTTACTTAGCTCTCTTGGTCTAGTAGTAAGTGCTCTGCTTTCCGCTCCGGCGACCCGGAATACTGGAAAAGTTGGGCCACTGGGAGAAAAAGGATCAGAAACCCTGATGCTAACCAACTCTCGTCCTGCGAACGGTAGAAAAGTCGAGCAAATCAAATTGGCGTAAGCACTACAACTATGAACAACCATGCAAAACGTAAGAAAGGAACATGTTTAACTCATTCAAATATTGCCATATATGTTATCAATAAAGTTTGTTAGTATGAAACAAAAAAGGCGTGCAGGTAAGGAAGAAGAAAAAAAATGCATTAACCGTGTAGAAAATGTACCATACATATAAATATTGCGACGTCGCACTCTCCAATTCACACTCTCTCACTGGGTTCCCCTCTTTCCATTGCTAGCTTGCCCCGACTATTTAGCCACCCCTACAGAGAATAAGCCTTTCAAAACCCAGATCAAACCGATCATGACACTACTGCCCGGCACCCAGACAAGCACACGAACACGTCAAGAACAAGAAAATTTCAATATTTCCTTTCTCTTGACCTCTGCACCGACTCCCAACTCCGACATGACTGCTTGCAATAGTAATGTAACGTTTTACATCTTTCAAAAATATAAATATGGACATAAATTCCAGCTGTCGGCATTGCCTCAAAGAGCAAATCCTTGCAGGGCCGGCGTTGACCAGGAACCATCTCGTTGTTGACGCAGTAAGTTTTCTCAACCCTGCAGGCAAATTCGTCATATTTACGACACACCAAAAGTTGTATAAGTCGTATAAAGTCGTGTAAACGTATTTTAGGAAAATGTGCAGGCTCGAATAGAATGGATGCTGAGACTAAACCACCGTAGGAATAGTCTTTGGGCTCGTTGTAGAAGATAGATGAAACACTTGTTGTAGAATGTTGTTCACCACCCGTCACATTGATCTTACCGTTTTTACATACTCGTGCCGTTTATATATTCAACATAGAAACTACCCAATTAACCCACACAAATTACACGCGAATCATGTACACTTATAAATAATAGCTTATCAATAGAAACATAAACAGAAAGTGCACATACGAAACTAATTAATAATACAAACAGAAAGTAAGTCCAATTGAGCAACTTTCACAAGGAAGTTCCGTAACAGAAGTTCCTCAAGCTCGTTCTCGACACGTATAAAGGCCTAATTTGTGGGTTTAGACACTCAGCTAATCTTAAATCGGCATCTCCATGGTGGGCATACATAGCTGGAAGTTTCACTTTATATTTCTTATGAAAAAATAATTATGAGTCGAAAATTTGATGTTGGAATTTTGCACATTACCCTTGTATTTGTTATCCTACTGCTTCTTGACTAACTCCTCTTTACTGAAGGAGTGAATTTACGTGGCTCACCGACTCATTGTTCTTTGATGAACAACTAGAAGTTTGCCGAGAGATTCGGAGATGCCACTCTTGCATTAAATGAAAAACATCATTAAGCTCCAAAATATCCAGGGATAAAACAGGAAGTAGGGAAGAAGTATCCTCAAAACGAGACTATTGGTATGGCTTGTTGTTGCAGGCCATATAGTCTTGTTCTGTCTGCTAGGACTCAGTCGTGATGAATTTCAAATTTCTGGGAACGAAGTACTGATGGGTCGTTCGCGAACGAGCCGCCTCTAAGAGCCGGTTCTTTTACGCGAGCAATAGGAACCGACCCACATATCTAAAGAGTCGAATCTTTATTTTTTAAATTTAACATACGTAAATTAAATTCTTTTGTAGTGAAAGATATTTATTTTATTTAAACCTATAGACTAGTTATTTAGGGAGCAACACACGAATTGCAATTATGTAAGCCTCGGGTTTCATCCCGAATCAGTCACGCGGTGTCAAACGTACAGTATAAACAAGCGAAGAAAGAGGACCAAGAGAAAGAAATTAGTGCAAGAAAAGAAAGTCGAAACTCGGAAGATAGTAAGAACAGCTGCAAACAAGCAAACGCACGAAAATGAGTCGAAAGTACAGCATTATTTTGAATAATTTTAACGATCATAGGGCAATGTGAAAGCGGAAAATGCGTAATTCAGAGCCAACTTTACGCAGAGCTTACGCCACCATATGCGAACTGTGCACCCAACTGTGAAGGCAGCGGAGCCATGGCAAGGTAGCATGGAGCTATTGGCGTCAGCACCACCGGGGTTTGAAATGTATCCACTCAGCTACGCAGGTCTACTCCGCGAATTACACCACATCCGTCGTCTAAATAGGACCAGTTTATGCAAAGGTCCTTGTCTCTAACCAAATCAGGCAAAATTGACATCGGATCTTATTAGAGGCTTCATAGATTATAATATAAGTCTGAATCCTATGTACACAATTTCTTGCAGGAAATTATTCACTTAGTCTAGTTATAATTACCAGAACTGGTACATTTTCAAGAAATTGAAAATATATGGTGCACCTCACATAGTATTCGCCAAAATGCTAATTATGCGTGCGTTATGGCCTAAGGGTCAAATGCAAATGTTTGATTGTATTCATTTTTTAATAACATACCCATGCATATATCAAGGCATTGTGAGGCATCTTACGTATATTTTATTAAATAATTTCATTAGTACTGTTTCAAACCTACGACATTTGAAGTCAGACTTCTAGCAAATATCACGTGAAGACTGACTCGAAAGAGCCGGCTCTGTTTAGTGAGGTGAGTTAAGCGAGCCGACACGTCTAAAAGAGCCAGAATACCCATCTCTAGAATGATGGCATGAAAAATTATGACAGTATCATCGGCGGGTTAAGTAGTTTTGAAAATCATTTATGAGCAATAAGTAATACGTAAGATGCGGCATACGCTAGACCTTTTGGGAACACCAAAGTCAATATCACATATTAGGGATGGAACCAAGATGTTCAGACTCAGAAAACACCAATTACGTAAGATTTATGAGAAAGAATTCCTTTGTTTACTGTGCCAAACGATTTGTCTTAAGTCGAGAAATTAAACTCGCATGTAATGTGGTTTAGCATACAAAATAACCAGCTAAATTAAGCTCAACGTAGCATGAGCAGTTCAGTCGCTTGCTGATTATGAAAAGCAAGCTACAAGTCGCTCAAGACAACTTCTTTCAATTATACATAGCCTCCTTCAACCTCCTTTGGAAGTTCGTGGCCTAGAAAAGCACTGTTGATCGCATTACAGACAAGGGTTTTCTCACTTCTTTTTTCCGCAAGAATACTGGTACAGGAATTTTGCTGAATTTTCATAGTTTTTGTGTCTACTCTTGTAAAGTTGGATTAATTAAGACTTTAATTGACCGTGTATTCAAAATTAACAATTCATGGCCCGGATTTCGTGCGAATATAATGAAAGTTACTAACATTCTCATTAAGAAACAATTTCCTGAATTCCTGGTAAGCAGGTGCATTGAATCATATTTGCATGCTAAATTGGATCCAGAAGAGCAACAACCTAAAGATGAGAATGCGAGTCAGATACAATATTTCAAACTGGCATACTTGGGTTTCAATTGCAAAATCACAAACCGGAAAATTCATGCAATAACAAAAACTTATTGTAAAGTCACTGACATAGGGCTCATTTTCATTTCTTTTAAACTGCTTTTTACGTCAGCACAAAAGATTGCTTTAATATTTATTTAATAAGAATAATTGCGTTCTCTAATTACGATGCCTCTAGATCGAAATAATTGTCGCAAATGAAAATATTGAAACTCAAAGATGCTATTAAATTAAACTTTAAACTAGATTTTATGCGTGACTGGTGCCACAATCGGCCCGCAAGATCTCTTAAAAAATTGTTCTGCTTCGATGTCTCTACCATGAACACTCAAAAGAGTGAATCACTGCATCTTTCCAGGCCATCGAGACGGACTAAACGTTATGGGACCAGAAGCATTACATTTCAAGGTGCAAGCTTATGTAACTCTCATTGCCACTACTGTCAACAAAACAAATCCAAAATCAATGCTCGGACGTGAAGTGAAATCTTAGCTGACAGCTTCCTACGCCTAATATGTATATGACATTTCGGTTGTGGTTGCAGTATTAACAGTATTACGCATTGAGTGCGGCTTCTCTATTTTTGCAAACCGTCTGTTTTGCTTAGATCAGATATTTGCTATCATAAGAGGTATTAGAATATTGACGGATCAGTCATATACTAGTCAGTTTGGTATAAATCTGTTATATATAATTCTCTGTGTTATCTTTGCTATGACAAGAAGTATTATAATGTAGACGGATCAGTTGTTAATTAGTCAGTCTGGCGTAGCTGTGGTGCATACGTTGCTTCGTGCTTTGAGTGGTTGGAAACTAACTATTTCCTACTGATCCTGAAGGACATAAATTCTTATATGCATATTATATTATATTATATACATATATATATATATAT
>QQSS02204691.1:0-11862 GCA_003687565.2 Craspedacusta sowerbii
ATCAGCAGGCAATATCAAGAATAAAGCAGACTTAGATTTAAAAAAATTCAAGAATCACCTGCACCTTTTATTTTCTCTGCTCTGTTGTTTATCTATTTTTTATCTTCTTGTGACGTTCAGTTTTTTTAAATGCAGTCCCTTCAGCCGGTCATTCTTTCTAATAGACACAAGGCTATTGCGTAGCCTTCTTGATAAAGCTGCCGCTCAACTGCCTTATATAATACTTGCCTTCCTATTGAGTCTCGCTCTTGCTTTACTTGATGAATGCTCCTACGTAAGTAGAAGGAAGAAGTTTCTATGCCTATCCTTTCGGCAAGACATCAGTTCGTGCATTTTGCGAAGCAACTCCAATGGTTGAGGATCTCGTGTTTGTATGCTTCCTCGAGACATGTTGTTGTGTAGCCAACCACGTTACATGCTAAGCCAATGTCTCAGCAACGAGCATCCGCTGTTTCTCTTGCCTTGATTGCTGACCTGCTATATACGTTGAGGGGTATCCGGGCTGTTATAAGTTTCTTTTCTCATCTCGGGTTGCATTTGTTTATTGGAGGCATAGATAAGTTTTTCAGAATTTTTTTTTTATTTTGCTGTTTTAATAACTCTATTTTAATCGGCATGTATTTTATATCGAGTTCATGCTGTTGAAATTCTATTATTTACAGCAAATTTATCCCAAAAGGAGCTGCTGGTAAGCCACGCATAAGCAAAAAAGGCTTTCCGGAGTCTTGTGTACAGTATTCTCAACTTCCTGACAACGTATTCCCGATGTTGTATAAGCTTGGGGCATTTCTCTCTGTGGATCCTGTGTTACTAGTAAAAGTAGTGCGGGTTTCCAAAGGCTTCTTAAAGGATGTAAGTGTGGCTTTCATCTAAGCTTCATTCTTCTTCTGGCTCTGCGTTGTTTTTCTCCTTCCGGATTTGTTCTTTCTTTTGTATTCATGTGTTTTGTGTGTGTGTGTTTGTGTTCTCTTTGTGTCTGTGTGTGTGTTGGTATGTTGATGTGCACTTAGCATCGTGAAAGATACTCAGCTAGCATTTTCGCTTGTTCTCTGCTGCAAATTCAATGTGCTGACCAGGCATTGTTGCACTCCAAACCCGAGAAGCGTTAAAAAAGAAAAGATTAATCGGATACGGGCCATGCTCTGTTTTGCCGTATCGTGCCGATGGCTTTTATTGATGATCGAAGTTGTACTTGCTTCGTGTCAGCATCTCTAGACCGTATTATCTCTGATTAACTTTGATATAAGTCCGGTAGTCTTCTGGGATATATCTATACCCGGCAAGAACTTGACATGAATTCTAGCTCCTTGATTGTTACCTAAGCAAGCCTGAATCCTTGAAGGTGTTCTGCCCCCCGTTCTATCTCGTACTGTCTCCTAATTTTGGATAGTAAGTCAAGGGGTTCTCTTTCGGAATTTTTAGTGTTATAAATTTGAAATATGTCAAGGTTTAAAAATTTCCTAGCTTTTTAATGCACTTCGCCTTGTTTCCTATTGCGTTTTTCTTACATTCCCGTGACCCCCCAGATCATTGTTTTCTTGTGACCCATGCACTTGTCCCACATGTATGTAGTGCTTAGATAGACGTTTTCTATATGATTTATTGCAATGCAGTATTTTTGTGCTATGTTGTCTCTATAGTACAACGTGTCATCTGATTTGATCAAAGATAAGTTGGTAAGTCGTTGAAATTATCTGTTTGTCAAACTCTTGTCGCGCCAACTGGTGTCATACTGTGATGAGAGATGCTACAGAAGTTATGCCATGCTTAATGCGTCTCTCCGTTAATTGAAGCTGTAACTGTGCAATCCCTTGACGGGTGGTACTTATCTACAGAGTCATGTTGGTGGCAGCTGATGCCGTTTTACTTGTCCTGTGCTGCATCTACTGACATGTTATGCCAACAACCAAGCAAAGCAGTTCAGATGTTGGGCGAGGAACAAAGAGTGCTGTGCTTAAGATAACCACTTCCAGCCGCTTCTACGGAGAGCAAGTCTAACTGACGTGTATGAAGAAAAATCTACGGAGAGCAAGTCTAACTGACGTGTATGAAGAAAAATCTCCAAAGCAGGCAGTCAATGTGCACGCATTCTAATTTCTTTGAATGTCCAAAAAGAATTTTTTCCTCACAAACAAATCCGCTTTGACCGACGATGAGCTACAAGGACATTTGTTTCAATGCAGATCTTTTGTAAATGGTATGAGAAATTCATTAGATTATCCATTCTTCTGGTGAACTAGTGCATTGGCTGTCGATGCTTCTTCAAGGAGGTGCATTGAAGAAGCATGAGCATTCAACCCGCGCATTTTTCGGAAACCAAGCTTCTCAAGTGTTGCTTGCAAACATTGCATCCGTGACATGCGAACAATGATTTCTTGAGAGATAAAGATACAGAGAATTCTCTGAGCTAGAAAGAACTGTCTTTCTGCACGAGTATGTTGATTTTGAGAAGTGTTAGATATGCGCTAATTCTACTGATGGGACTTTGAGCGTACACTGCAGAAGCCCATGAGATTGTTCTGTATGGACTTGGTTAACATTGTGCTTTGTTGAGAGTGTCCGGGAAAGCTTGCAGCAGTTTGGGGCATATGCCGAGAGACTGCGATCAAGTTGGATATTTTTTATCTACGACTTGCATTCAGCTATGTGAGTTGCTTAATTTACATCTGCGAGTGCAGTGTATGTTAGAGCGCCGCTGTTTCTGTACATGAACTCCCATCGAAATGATGCTTAGTTAGGTCTTACTGTGGCTTAGATCCTGTAATACATTCACGCCCTTAGTGTGAAAAAAAAGAGCACATATACAGTGATACTGTTGTACGCTAGTATGTGCGAAATTGCTTTTTGACATTTTTACTGATCATTTAATAGGATCGCTTTCTAGATAGTATCGTTTTAACGTATTGTTTCCTCGGCAGGGCATTTTGCATTTACTTTAGAGTGACCTTAGGTGCTGCCAATCGGACCAAGCATAGTTTTTATTTCTTTCCTTTCCCGGACACACTGGTGCGTTTGAAAGCACCTACGATTGTGTGGTTCCCGCTATGTTGACAGGCTCTGCAATTGTTCTTTTTGTAGAAGCCTGTTTTCGCTGGTGTACTGAATCTTATCGACGAAGTGTTGTTTCCGTCGCTGACCTTGCTTGAATGCAACTGTGGAATTGCGGAAGAATTGTGGGGCCTTCTGAAGAGATTGCCATATGAAATGAGGTTAGAATTGTTGCCGCTTTTGTCTCGTCTGTAACTTAGTCTCGTTTTTGGATAGTTTTAAGGAGAGTTAATGGTTTTGTAGACGGTTTATAAGAAAGTTCAGACTTTTGTAAAAGCAAAAAAATTCGGCTTTTTCTATCTTGAAACTTTCTCGTTTCGGCTTCCATGCTAGCTTGGGTTGCTATATATACTGTATGTCATATTTTGGCCCTCACGTGTCATGTTTGTCACTTTTTCTGCAGATACCGTCTCTATGCGCAATGGAAGAACAATTCATATAGCCACCACCCAAAGCTGTCTATGGCTAGAGCTCAGACTATCAAGAAAGCGAAGTACATTACAAAGTACGGGAATTTGTCTCTGCTGGTCCAGTTTGTGCTTTTGTCCGTCAGCATAAGCATTTCAAGTCTTGCCATTATTAATTTTTTGTTTTGTCCCCATTTGTATTCGTTGTTTTATGGAGAAAAGTAATTGGAAAATTGAAGCAAGAAGACATATGACTGTTTGTTTTGGAAGAGTTGTTTCGGAGAAATTGCGTGGGACGACTTTGAGTCTTATCGGCCATGCTTTTGTGTGGTAGGCAAATTGAAGCTGATCTTTCTGTTATAGTCTGGCATGGCATCCAACTTTTCATCAAATTGCTAGTGCTCTAAGACATTGATAAAGTCTTTTTCATAGCGTCCGGGTAATATCACTCAGTTAGTCCTAACCTAAAACTTTGAACGGAACGTTTTTACTGCAGTATCTAAAAGTGTGTGTCAAGGGTTTAAAATTATTATTTGGAAAAGCCATATTTTGTTATATAGTTTCTTAATGAATTATTAGGAATGGCCGGTCCTGGTCGCATGAAATCCTTAAATTGTTGTCGTATTATATTTGGCTTCAATAAATTATAGATCAGTAAGTAAACAGATTAGGCAATGTTATGCATAATTGAACCGATCTTTGCGCATTATAGTCTATCAAGTTGATGCGTTTGTGATGATCGTGTGAACGACTGTGCTCAAGAGTTTACCTCTCGTGGTGGCAGCGCTGATAAAATCCAGTTCCCTTTTTTTTTCTTGTCCAGGCGTTTATCAAAGGAGAATGTGAAGCAGTCTGGACGACAGATCGGAAAACTGAGTCATAGTAATCCGTGCATTTTATTCGATCATGTAGGTATTATCAGGATTTTTGTGCATGGCCTTATTTACTTCCGTCTGGCCTGGGCGCATTACACACTTAATTTGGATTATTTCAATTTTTAAGTACCTTGGAACCAGGAAGGCTTTTTGTGGAGTTGCTGAAATGTCAAGCCGCATGTTCTTTATTGTGCGAGGCTTTACAGCCACGCCTTTTTGATTCTGTAATCGCCACTTTGAAAACTTTAATTGCTATTTTTACTATTGAATATACATTCATATTTGTGGGCTTCACTTTGCAGCTTCTTGGTCAGATAGAACATTACGACAACTTTATTGGACCCATGGTGGATGCATTAAAGTATTTGAACCCATTAGCCTACGACGTCCTAGCTTGTATCCATTCATTACGTCCCTGGGTTCTTTTGTGTGCTATTTTTTCACATATGTTAAAAGCATGTTCAATATATCTACTGATTTTGACTAAACTTGCTGTTGTGCGGCTCGTATGGTTTGGGAATTGTGGTGCTGTGTTGATATTGTGGTGTAAGGATGGTAACGATCTCATTCAATATATTTCGTGGGGAAAGTTTCGTTAGCTAGCTATCAAGTAATAATTGTAATTATTATGACTGTGTAATCGATACTAGTCCTGCCAAACAGAGAAAGAAAGTTTCATTAACTAGCTATTTAGTCTGCGTAATTGAAGCTTTAGCTAATCCTGCCAAGCAAAGAATGAAGCAGTCTGACACCAACTTGTCGGACTGGCTGCAGAGTAAGTTCTCTACATGTCCCTCATGCCTGTCTCCCATGCAAGAATCGCTGCGTCGGATCCCTGCTGTTGCCATATTGCACGATGTTGATGCATTTCTTGAAATGAGAGTATGCAGCTATTTGTTTTCGACAGTTGCTCTTTCCTCGGGTTTTGTACGTCGGTTAAATATGCTTTCGCTCTATACGTTAGCCAAAGTACCCGACATTTCAATTGAGCACTTATTTTTACTTCTAAGGTCTATCGCAGTTCTGCGGTGCGGTCTTCAAGAAGTACCCTACGGAAATAACCGGCTTACTTCAGTACATTGCTAATCAACTCAAAGCTGGGAAAAGGTGAGTTGCCCAAGCAACGTAAGCGTTTTTACAGTGGGAAGTTGAAGACTTCAATCCTGTTGGACTTCAATGCGTATTGTACCTTGCGGCCGTACGGATTTTATTAAGGCGTGCTGCAAAGTCTTGTCTTTTATTGTAGTCTCGATTTGCTGGTGCTTAAAGAAGTAGTTCAGAAAATGACAGGTGTAGAGTCAAATGATGACATCACTCATCATCAGCTGGAGGCATTGGCTGGTGGTGACTTGCTCAAGTCCGAGGTACGTTAACTATCAACTTAGTTTATGTGAACTGTGTCACAAAAAACTTCTGCTGGCATAATTTCCAGCCATCATTGTACGTGCAGGTGTTCTGCCTTCTAAATTCGGATTGCTTGCCGTTATCATGGATCCCCCTCTACCTTCGTGTTTTAAGTAGTTTTTCCCTTCCTGCCTTCCTCTTATTCTCTCTCTCTCTCTATTTCTCACTCTTTCCCTCTCTCTGTCTCTCTGTACATGTTTCTTTCTATCTGTCTGTCTCGCGGTCTGTATCTCGATCTTTCTCTCTGTCCCTCTTTTCCAATGTCTTTCTCACCCTGTCTGTCTCCGACTCCCTCTCCATCTCTACCTACCTGTTTAATGCACGACATGGCTTCGATGTCTTGAGTTTGGTTTCGTCTTGCTATCGTGGTATATTGATATGCATATTCCATCAGGCGCTGTTTTCTCCTACACTGTTATAGTCGGAGTGGCATTTTTTCTTGTCTGGCAAATTAACGGCTCTGGAATTAAATTTTTGAGGTCCTACGTTTTCTATTCGTTTCTAATTTGTTTTTTATTTTTTTATTTATTCAGCGAAACCTTGACCTCATTTGATTTCTCGTAGTTGCCTCGTTTATTTTTTATATTAGTAGTGTGCACCACCCCTGGTATTTTCCGTTGCTACTTGCTCTCCGGGTTGAATTTCACCTCTTTTTTTTTAGCGTTTAAATTTGCAGGTTTGAAATTTGATATTCAATAAAGGAAGGATAGATATTTGTCGTTTAAGACTCCGTCTACCTTCCAGACAGACATGCGATTATTTGCGATTTTTTTTTTATTATTTTTTTTTATTTTATGGTGGTGTTGTTTTGCTCCGGAAACCATCGTTTACGAATATTGTTAAAAGGTTGCTGACTTTTGCAGTAGCTTCCTTTCTAGTAGGTCTGTCAAGTCGAGAGTCTTATTAGTATACGCGTTATCTGGTTGAGTGCGCTGATTGCTATTCGCCTGTTGTGTTAACCTCCATTTGCACCATGTTTTGACTCGTTTGACACGTGCAGGGTGCATACTTCGGCCAGATAAGAAACACGCGCAAGCCATCGCAGCGCCTGCGCGATGCGCTGATGGAGGGAAATCTCATGATCCCGCTGTGCCTGTTGATAGCCCAGCAACGGCATGCTGTTGTTTACGAGGAGGAAAAGGCTAGACATCTCAAGCTGATTGGAAAACTGTACGATCAGGTTGGTCGGGCATTACTCAGTCATGTTCCTAGTGTTCAAGTCCGCCCGCGACAAAATAGGACAGTTATCGACTGCCTTTGCAGTACTTGTTAAAAGTTCGATTCCCCATTTTAGAATTCCTTTGATAATCTCGTACTTCCCACTTTTCCCTCATCCTTCCCAATACTCGCACTATATTTCCCGTTCTTTGTTCTTTTTTTATTACAGTGCCAGGATAATTTGATCCAGTTCGGCGGATTCTTGACTCTGCAGCTGACTACTCATAATTATCAGGCAGTCTTGCCATCGCTGGATGAGCTACACCAAGTGTATGGAATTCAGCCAGACGTCTCGTTTTTCCTAACAAGGCCGATATACAAATTTGAAATTCAGGTTTGCTTCGCTTTCATTTTAGTCCTCTGTTCTTTAGGTCTATGGAGATTGCTTGCTGATGTTGTCCTTGTCAGCTCTGTGAGTGTTGTTTTTGTTGTCGCTTTTGTTGTTGTTGTTATTTTTGTGTGGTTGTCGTGTTGTAGTTGTTGTTTGTTTTTGTTTTTGCTTTTGTTTTCAATTTATTTTAGGCGTATGCGCTGTAGTTTGGTCATCTTATCCGAGTTACCTTCATGTGTTTATTTATGTAAGACGTGGTGTGCCCGAAGTGTTCGTGTGTATGGACTTCGCCCAGATTTCTATTTGCAAGATAGTTTGCGATTATGTGCTGTGGTGATTTTACTGAGTTTGTTTCTTCCATCCGACAAATTTTATTTGATTCATCTGTCATTTGTTAACTGAGACGCGCATTTCGAACCTGTATTTTCTTCGTTTGATTTTGTTTCCTAGCCGGACTTCTTCTTCTTATTTTATTTTATTTTTTTTTTTTTTGCTGTCCTCCCTTGTATCAAAATGAAGCCGTGATACTCCATGTCACCAGTTCTGTCGGTTTGGATTCTGCTGTTTGTGTTGATGATGGTCCGCGTGTGAGAACTTACTTTTGCTTCGTATTTTCAGAATCGCGTTTCCGCCGCACGAGCAGCTCTCGTCCTAGATACGACCAAACCGCAGAAACAAAAGGTGAGATATCCTGCGTGGTTCATGGTGTTATGAGTGAACCTGGGATTCATTTCTTTGATTTTCTTTGTCCTGGTTGCATTGTTTAAGTGAGCAGACGGGCGTTTTAAATGTTCTTTATATTCCGGCTGTTTCTCGTAGCAGCAAGAATTGGAAAAAAGTTTCGCCGATACGTGTGACGACATCTTCCGACCGGTTGTCGAGGCTGTCATTCCGCTGCAGGCGCCCAAAATGTGGAGTAATTTGAGGTTTGACACCGGTCTGCCTGATTGCTTGATTATGATATTTCTTTCTTGCTTGCCTTTTCAAGCTTTCGCTTTAAGTTAACACACCCTGCGCGCTCATACACGCACCCACAAACATGTGCACATGCGCACACGCGCTCATATGTAATTTAAGAGTGGTGTAGCTGTTGTTGCTAACGCCCTCCCTTCAATGATGAAAACAATAGTAGTGTTCGTATGCTCCGCGAATGAGCTTGTTGGAAATCATTTCAGCCCGCTTCTGTACGTGTCGTTCTGGTCGTTGTCAATGTATGACCTGTACTCGCCTGTCGAGAGATACGACCTGGAGATGACCAAGCTTGAGACCAGCATGAAGGAAGTCGACGAAAACAAGGAAATTGTGAGTTCTTCTGGCGTGTGTTTTTACTGCTGCTGGTTTGCTTCGCTTGGTTAGTATTAGCCGTATCTTTACATAGGGCGTGGTGCATGGGAGAAATTCTCGATTTTGGAGATCTATCAGCTCAGGCGAATCGGGGCTGCTCGTGTTATAGGGTCTTTCGTTTGCTATTACTTAATTCGCTGCATAGCTCGAGTAATGCGTGCGTGTGTGTGTGTGTGTGCGTGTGTGTGTGTGTGTGTGTGCGTGTGTGTGTGTGTGTGTGTGTATCTATGTGTGCGTGTGTCTGGGTTGGTGTGGATATGTGCGTCTGTGTGTGTGTGCGTGCCTGCGTGCGTATTGTGAAAGCGGAACTGGGCATAAGTTTTCTTTATTGATCAGCAGTTGATCATGTACTCACGAAGTGGGTAATGGGATCTAGTAGAGTGTCAGGCGATGTGCTGTTGCTTAGCACTCATGTGTAAGTGGTGATTGATTTTTAGACTTCGAATTCAAAAAAGAAGAAAGAAAAAGAACGATGTTTGCTTTTGATTGACAAACTGAAGGAGGAGATGCAGTTGCAATTGGAGCATAACAAGCTTATTAAGAAATGGCTGGAAACTAGAAAGGATGCTTGGTTTCCGTCCAGTGAGTTAACTTTTTCGCGTATATATATGTGTGTGTGTGTGTGTGTGTGTGTGTGTGTGTGTGTGTGTGTGTGTGTGTGTGCGTGTGTGTGCGTGTATATTTTTATGCATGTGTGCATGTACGTATGCATGTATTTATGTATGCAGTATGTATAGTTGTATTTATGTATGCAGTATGTATGTCTGTAAGTCACCCAAGTGGTTGGGAAGCCGTATTTTGTCGCTTTTCATATGGAAATCCAAACGATAATGGTTTGTGATTGCTATCCTTTGCTTATGACTATGACCTTGTTGTGGGGACTAGTAATTTCCGTCACCCTCGAACACACCAGCTCTCTTCGCGAGCCCCCAACGGCAAGGATTGCTCTACTTTAGACTATGTACGCATAATTAGGAGGTTCCGGTCGTCCCTGCATGATGTGAGGGTCAAAAGAAGCGCTGACTGTGGATCCGATCACCACCTAGTTTGTGCGAAGTTGATGCTACACTTAAAGCGAGCGCCTGAGAAAGATTGGCCGCCAATGCGTGAGTGGTCCAAGCTAATCGACCCTGTCGTAAGAGCAAAATTCATACTAGAGCTTTAAAAAAAAAACAGATTTGCGTTATCAGAGGATTCTGACGATGGTGATGTTGCACCAGAACAGAACAAGTCAAAAAGGCATCCACCGGCGATACCGGGAGCTAAACTGCCTGGTTCGCCGACAACTTAAGATCGATCGTGAGGCATACTAGCACGCTATCGCCGAAAGCATCGATTTAGCAGCGAACAGCAATGAGCTTCGCACGCTTTACTCTACACTTGAAGCGCATTAGCGGCAAACGCCGACCCAATTCTGCCCACAACATTCGGAAAGCAGACGATTCGTTTGCGAAAGCGCGATTGGAAAGATGGAGGGAGTTCTGCGAACAACAGTTTCAGCCTGAATCCAACCATCAAACGGGGTCACTTCTCTGTCCCTGTATCACTGCCTTAAACGCTAATGCGCTAGAGGAAAAACCATCGCTGAGCAAGGTTCAGGCAGCCAAACTGCCGGAAAGCGTCGGGCTAAGATCTTGTCGTTGTAGAAATGTTGAAGGCTGGTAACAAACAGTTATGCAAGCGATTTCACTCACTTATTTCCCTAATCTGGTGTTCAGATAAGATTCCCAAGTCGTGGAAGAGGGGCGTAGTAGTGCCAATTCTGAAAAAAGGAGACCCCTAACAATGCAAAAATTACAGAGGTATCACCCTGCTCTCGGTTTTGGCCAAAGTGTTTACGAGAGTGTTGCAAGTGCGATTACGAAGTCATCGTGAAAAGAAAAAAAAACACCCAGAGAGCAGCAAGCTGCCTTCAGGCCAAACCGGGGCTATTGTGACCAAATATTTAGCCTCCGTCAGGTATGGGAGGAGCGAATCCGATGTGGGGTAAGAATTGTTGTCGTCTTCATAGAATTCTGTTCTGCCTTTGACTGTGTGTCCTCGCATGCTTTGTGGAGCTGTCTGTCAAACGAACACATTCCAGATAAGTTAATAAAGATTGTTAAAAGCGTATGAAGGTTGTAGTAGCTGGATGCAAAGTGGCTCTGATCTATCACGGCCAATAGAAATAAGCAGTGGGGTACGCCAATGATGCCTTGCATCGCCTCTGCTTTTCAGCAGCGTGGCTGACGCCATAATGAGAGTAGCATTTGAAGGCAGGCAGGGCGTGCGCTCTGGAGCAAGCTTGTGGGTCACTGACCTCATGTTCGCTGATGACAGCGTTTTTCTAGCTAATGCGGGATGCGGAAGCGACCGAGATACTTCAGCAAATAGCTTCGACAGCCCTTTGCTATGGCCTAAGTTCAAACATGAAGAAAACCGAAGTGTTACCATCCGACGGATCCAGATCTGTTGAGAGTCTTTTGGGCGCAAGAATTGACCAGATGCAGCAGCTTGAATATCTTGGCTCTCTAATAGATGAAAAGAAGATTGTAACTACTGCAGAGATGCAAAAGCGAGTAGACCTGGCATCAGCCGCCTTCCAATCACTCAGTTGGTGTCTTTGGGGAAAACGAAGTATCTCCTTGCGTACGAAGATCCGATTGTACAGGAGCTTGATACTTCTAGTTCTTTTATACGGTGAGGAAACCTGGACACTGCTCAAGTCTGATTTGAGAAAGCTGGAGTCGTTCCAAATGCGATACCTAAGGCGGATCTTAAATGTTTCTCTCATGGACAGGTTCAGGAATGAGACATTACGAGGACGATGTTATGACCAACCAACCATCCAAACGTTAACCTCAAGGCATAGACTGCGTTGCTTGGGTCATGTTTGCAAGATGTCTGAAGAGCGCATTCCCTATCGCACGCTTTGAAGAACAAGACCTGTTGGTTGGAAGGTCGCGAGGTCGGCACCTAGAAAGACGTGGCTTGAACAGGTCGAACGAGATCTGAAAAGGGTGCGACTAAACCTCAGCGGCGCAAATTAGAAGGTGCTAGATCGTGATGCGTAGAGGATCCAAGATCCAAGATTTTGATGCTGAATTCATGGCACCAACGACAGCCTACTGGCTCCGGAGATGCCTTTTTCCGTAGGATGTCAAGGACAATGGAATGGAATATATGTATGTATGTATGTATGTATGTATGTATGTATGTATGTATGTATGTATGTATGTATGTATGTATGTATGTA
>QQSS02204702.1:0-11862 GCA_003687565.2 Craspedacusta sowerbii
ATGTATGTATGTATGTATGTATGTATGTATGTATGTATGTATGTATGTATGTATGTATATATGTATGTATGTATATAGTGTGTGCGGTTGCGAGTGCGTAGCACTCAAGCCAGCTCTCACCGTCGTAATTAGATTACAGAGCGTGCAAAAGTCAGCGTTCTTGATAAAGGACGACTTTGCTATGAGAAGGCATTCTGCACCGTTGCTCACCTACAAGTAGAAATACATCTAGAAGTCTAAACGCTCGTATGGAGCTCCAGAAGTGTGCTTACAAACGATCAAAGAGATAGAGAGATAACAAATTAAAATCGCATGGAAACTGGACTTTCGATGCGAAGTTGTTATGTCTTGTTTTGTTAATATGCATTCTAGGAGAGTATAAATCTTTCCTTTCCTCCTCAGTGAGCTGTACCTTGTGATTGGTCTGGTATGACGCATTCTCGCGCCATAAGACGTACACGCTGTTTGCCGGTCTGCAGTTGCTGCTGATGGAGACTAGCTTTGGTTTTCATATTATGAATTTTTTATTTCTGCCAAGCGTGACCGTTACCCAAGCCCTTACCCTAACCACAACTCAAGCCTAACACTTTCCTAACAAGCTCAAGCAAAATTTTAGAAAAGTATGTACGCAATGTATGAAGGTAGATAAGCGTGTAGTATGCATAATGTACTTCACGGCTTGTCGCAAGATTTGGACCAATCGCGGGACGAGGACTAAGCGGTAGCTTTAAGGCGTGCAAGATTCAAAAGTCTGAGCCTCGGGAGATAACCAAAACAAAGAAGCGAAAGTTTACAAAAGGAAAATTGGAGTTTATTAGATTGCAAGCAGCAAAGCCAATAAGAATCCACAAATTCTACAAATCGAAAAGAAAATAAGAATTTGGCTGGCAAAAATAGTGAAGAAAAACTACCCTGAAATAAATTGCGTACCGTTCTAAATCTTGGCCTGCAGTTTAGTGGTCCTTTCGATTTATTAATTCAGGCGACAGTTAACTAATAATTCTTACCAGGCGCGATGCAGGAACAACAGGATCTTTGAATTCATATAGGAAGTTTCCCTGAAGAAAATTTAGCTTTTGACAATCAGAATAAATTATATCAAATCGTCTCCCAGATGGAGATCAAACTATGACAAAATCCAAACATAATAGGCTCATACACGGTAAGACCACTCCAAGACACGGTCCATAATGAAACTGGAGATAATGAAAGGTTGGCACATCATACCGTTATTCCGGCTTGAACAATGCTCAGCGCCCGGGATAGTATTGAAGCCAAACCCTGAATTAGAATATTTTAAATACGACTTTCCTGATCAGCAACTAATGTGAAGTCCACAGACCTCCTTCATTTAATAACTCTAGAAATCACGCAATTTTTCCAAATAAAAAATAATTAGGATCCATTCTCAATAATTTTGTGTCAATATTGTTTTGTGTCAAAATTGAGATTTATTGCTGTGGCCTACACTACGTTAGCCTAAAGTTGTCAAGTAACTATGATAGCTGGTCGGTGCTTGGTGTGTAAGGCATCCAAGGAGCATGAAGTCAACGCATTTCTATCAATCGAGTGTAGTAACTGTAATAAATGTATTCCAGGCACATTTACGGTAGGTATGGACTTGTGGACTCGGTTTGCGATACGAATACAGACTTGCCTGCAAGTCCTACTCGGCACAGTCAATCTCTATCCGCTTGCACAGTGGGGTGCTGACAAAGGTCATTGAAAAGGTACTGCTTAAAAATAAGTAACAACCGTAGCCATATGAAAGCGAAATCCATATTTTATCTGCCCTAACTTTAGAAAACAAACTTAAACTAGGCAGAATGGTTCAGACCAACTTCGAGCGGAGTTCATCTTAAGAAAGTTATTTTTCTTAACTAGTAGCGCGATAGCGAGCGAGCAGCGCTTATGGGTCCACCTTATTGCGTTTATGCAAAAACCTTAGCCCTTGGAATTGCAATGCCAGGTTTGACAGTACCCGTGGAAGACTGGCGCGAGCGAGTCGCGGGAAAGGAGGCTATTTAAAGATGCGCAACTTCAAAAGGAAACCATATAACCGGAGAAAGATAGTATAGAGTAAGAGTGCTGTATTCAGTAGGACATTCTCGATATATCGTTCGCTAGCTAGAGCGAGTTATCTAGCGCTTGAATGCGTAAATGTCTTCTCTTCCTTATACCGTCTAACTAGCGGATAAATACCGGCTAGTATTGCCATGGTCAGTTCCTATCTTAAGTTAGACAGCCTTAAACAAACGTGCTTTTGGAGTATGCTAAACTCCAGCCTAGACCAGTGAAGTTCATAAACACGGCTTGGTAGCTGTACTTAGCCTTGCAGAAAGATGCCTAAATATGATCAAAACGAGATAGCTTTCTGACCTCTCACATAAGCTTGGCTTTGTCCGACCAGGTTCCGCCAATAGATTGTTTAGTCTGGTCAATAAGTTGTCTAGGAGTTGGGGTGAGGGGGCTGTAAAAACTACTTAACTCTCAGTTGACGCCGCACAAAATGCAATGGGACACTCTCCCTCACAGACACACAAGCTCTCTCTCTCTCTCTCTCTCTCTCTCTCTCTCTCTCTCTCACACACACACGCAAACACACACACACACACACACACACACACATGAGATTCTGAATAGTATACGGAATTGCTTTAATTTCGCATACTTCTCTCGAGAAGTATTAAGGGGGGCTCTTCAACTCTGATTGCCTTTGCTAAGAAGAGCCTTCTTTCCCATTGTACGATATATTTTGATACCTCTTCTGTAGATTT
Organism: Craspedacusta sowerbii; assembly: GCA_003687565.2. Classification (NCBI taxonomy): domain Eukaryota; kingdom Metazoa; phylum Cnidaria; class Hydrozoa; order Limnomedusae; family Olindiidae; genus Craspedacusta; species Craspedacusta sowerbii. The sequence continues at coordinate 2,778 of QQSS02204702.1, forward strand.
TTGTAGGCACTTTTGGGAAAAAAGATTGTTGCTGTTGCTGCTGCTGTCGTTGTTGTTGTTGTTGTTGTTGTTGTTGTTGTTGTTGTTATTGTTGTTATTGAGTATGCAGATTGTGGTTCTAATTTTTGGTAGTGCGCAAGCGGACATTGCTATTTTCTAAAAGCAGTACTCAATATTTGTTTAAAGCAACGTTTTTTTGGCGGTCAAAACATATTTTTATGGTTCTCTGAAGACCAGTAGGAACTGCCGATTAATCTCGAACTTAGGATTTGAATGTACACGGGGAGGCTAGCGCCAAAGATTGCATCCACTTTCTTTACGAATGTAAATCCACATCTACTTAAACTTCGACATCGAAGCTTGGTATCGTCAACAAGAAGATGCAGCTAAAACATCCTGTCATACTGTTACGGAGAGAGGATCCTACTCATTCGACAAGGTTCTCGTTCTTTGACTAACTACGGCTCAGAATCACGTGCTTATACTTACGTATACTTCCCCTTTCGTAACGATTGTCTCGTAAACTTCCATATCGGCACGTTTTAGGAAGAAATCTTCTTCCTGGTTACACTTGTTCAAACATTGTTCATCCTGACGGATAATGAGAGCAAAACGAAAAGAACAGTTTGTTCACCTTGATGATGCGATGCAGGCCGTATCACAAATTTTATTAATAGCAAACGCCTCTCAGAGAAAATTGCCAGCACCTTTCTGGAAAACTCGGCCATAAACTAAAATTCTATTCTCATTAAGGCTGCATTGATAATAGCCGCGGCTTGTAGATCTTAGGGGTAACCCCAATTCAATATCTAACTTCGATTGGAGGAGATTGTCTGAAAAATTTGCCCATAAGAGAGCGAATTTAGTAGGAGAATGCCTTGCAATAGTAGATAAAACTCTTGCTTGTCTATCTGCTGAGTACGAAAAATGTTGAGAAAAATATTTTCTTTGATTATTATTATAATAATAATTATTATTGCTATTAAAGCACGACCAAAGCATGGAAGTGTCGTCATCACTCTGCTGGATCTTAAAAATGCATTTGGGGAAGTGCAACACTAGCTAATCGACTCCATACTTGAGTACCTCCATATACCTAATGAAGTTGGATTGATAATTTATTCAGATTTCGGAACTGTGGTTGCAACGAACTAGTATGCAACGGACTTTATTCCGGTTCGTAAGGGTGTCCTACAAGGCGATTGCCTCAGCCCCCTGATATTTAATTTGACAATTCACACTTTCATCAAGTATGTAACATCTCCACCCTTTGAACAGTTCGGATTTGAATTCTCGAACTTGTTTTCGTGCACTGGTATCAGTTCGGAGATGACCCAGCAGCAGTGAGTTCCCGTGAGTCGGAGAACCTGGCTCTTTTGAATGCCTTTTCTCGATGGTGTGCCTGGAGCGGGATGTTAGTTTGAGTCGATAAATGTTACACCTTTGGAATTCACAAGCAGGTAAGCTCCTCTAGCCAAATGTTTTCATAACCAATCAATGAGTGAAACCAGTTATGATTGGGGAATCGTTTGTCTACCTTGGCTGGCATTTCGACATCCTTATGTCAGCCATCATCCATAAGCAAGAGTTAGTTGATTCCTTCACTACACTAATGGACCGCGTAAGCAGTCTTCCTCTGCATCCACGATTCAAGCTCCTGATTTATCGACGATTCGTCTTCGCAAAAATCAGTTGGGACTTGACGGTTTCTGATTTGTCTGAAACAATGGGTCAAGAAGATTCTCGACAGCGAAGCAAGGCACTACATTCGGCTGTGGCTAGACATGTTAATGAGTTGCACCCTAGATACAGTCGCCCTAACCCGAAATAAATAAGGATTGAATGTTTGCCTGGCTTTAGCACGATTTTTGGCAATATCAAGTGACATATCGTCAGCGTCTGAAGTTATCGAAGAATCACGACTTAGTATCTACATACCATAGCACAAGTAATGGGAAAAACATCCGCCCAGATTGCCACGCGTCAGCAAAAGCTTCAATGAATAATATTCGTAAGACCTCAGGAGACCGAATTCTTACAAAGCTTACGACCCAATCGCTAGTTGTCAAATTCATATGGAATCAAGATCTCCCGACGGGTGCAAGATACTGGGCTGCAGTCTGCGAGAAGACGCCGCGTTCTATATACAACTTCGCAATACGGCATCTAAGCAACAGTTTGCCAAACGTTAGCAACACCTACAAAATTGGAAGCGCTTCTAATCCAAACGGCTTCTACTGTCTAATACCCCAAACACTGGGCTATGTTGTCGGAGGATGCAAGCAAGCACTAAACGGAGGCAAATACAACTGGAGGCACGACTTGGTTCTTCTTAAATCAAGCAAGGCAGTGGCAACTGTTCCAAACGTTACCGTATACAATGACCTAAAGACAGCTATGCATTTATGTCACCATGTGTAGTGAGTGGGGAACACCTTGGACCAAACTTGATTGTAGTAAAAGGATCCGATATGTTTGTGATGGAATTAACAATCGGGTTTGAGACTAACATGTCCAAGAATGCCGTCAGAAAGCAGCTCCACTAGGAGGACCTACTTAAAAACATAAACCCGGATGGCAAGTTGAGGTTCTTAAACCTCTCCATGGGTGCTAGCGGAGTGATTCGCAAAGAATCAAGTCCGATTCAAAAGTGGCTACAAGAATTCGGCTTGAAAGAGCGAGAAGTTCTGTACACGATAAAAAAGATCATCAATGTGTGCGTTGCGCTGCAATTTTTTCTTATTTTGCAAGTGAGGTGACCACTGTGTTAGCAACTCTGCCATGTTTGCTTGCAGCGAGTGGCAGTGCTTGTTTCTGCGGACACTCACTTGTAGTCATGCTTGAGAAGTTTGTTCTGAAAATAAATGATTTAAGTTTGAAAAAAAAATATTATTATTATATATTAAATTTTATTACTAAAGCGTCACTTACCCTGTTCGATTTCCTATTCGGTGCGTTATGAGACTGCAGTTCTGCTTAGACAAATAAGTAGCATAGCAACAACAGGAACACGAGCAACCGAAGCAAAAACTATAAGCACGTGTATGAGAAAAAAATCTAAAAACCTCTAAGGACTTTAGTGTGTGCGCTTGTGCATGAGTGTGTGTGCGTGTAGGTGTACTTGTGTATTTGTGTGTTTGTGTGGGTGGGGGTGTGTGGGTGGGGGTATGTGGGTGTGCGTGTGTGTGTTCTTGTGTTTTTTTGTGTGTATGTGTTTGTTAGTGTGTGTTTGTTGACGTTCCTGAGACCAATATTTTAGGTGGCCGTAGCACTACATCGAGGAAGACTTCAGAAAAGAAAAAAAAAGTGACTGCTTATTTTATTTATCGATTTTTCACACAACCTTTTCCAAGTTCGACTTTGGTTTGAGGAAACGTATGACAGGATGCTTATAAATATGGGACAGAAATTTGTCGTTTCAAAATGTGCATGTTGACCATGCAGAAACCTCAGCTAAAATAAGTTGATCATTTCCTTTATCTGCATAGCTTGTCTACTCTTTCTCCATTCCCTACTCCTTCTCCATGATTTCGATTAGTTATATTTGCCTTCCATGTGTTTGAACCGCCCGTGTATAATGTTGCTTTATTATTATTACATAGTATTATAGTATTATATAATATTGCTATATTATTATATAATAGTTGCTTCATTATCAAGACATTTATGTTTCTCACTTCCTTCTTACATTTAAGCCGTAATGTGTTGGTTCGTGTACGTTCTTATATGTGAACGCAGGGTGTGATCAAACATCTGAATTTTTATCGGACATCATAGAAATTCTGGTCAGGCTTGCCCTATTAATGCACCAAAATGAAAATGATATAGCCATGGTCTTAAACTAGAAACGAGTTGTTTTTCTTCTGAGCAGTAGCTGCCTCGTCACTCCGACCCGGTAAACATAAAGAACAGAGGTCGATCGCATCTTGAAAATAGTAGTAGCAATTCCACATTTTCCTCAGAGTAGTTTTCAATCATTCTTGGGTGATAAAATTTTTTTTGAGGCATCCGAAAACGTCCCTATGCATTTTTTTAGGGGGAGGGGAATTATGGGACAGTACGATTTAGGAGATACTGTTTGCTTTATTTTTGCATTTTCGTTTTAAGTTTGCCTTCATAAGAGCGATTGTGTGCTGGTAAAGAGGAGTTCTCACAAATGATGTGTCGAGAACTAGGACGTCAAAGGCTTGAGATCGCTCGAGTATTTGTTTTCTTTTCAATTTTTGGGTCTAGGTACCAAGTTCAACACAACGTACTTTTCAGTAGTTGTAGATCACCGTCTTCTGAACTCATGTCTGAAGCTACAACCTGTCTGCCACTACTCCTGATGCGCAGGGTAGCCGCGCCCTAGAAAGTAATCGAAACGCATTCTAGCCTCAGCTGTTGAGAAGATAAATAAATGGGGTAGACGTATTAACCTGAACAACATAAACGAGTGACAAGTATCTCAGTCAAAGTTATTTTTTTACCAGTATCTCAGTATCACAAGTTTTTTGCCAGTTTCTCAGCATCAATCTCAGTAATTGACAGTATCACTGTATCACTGCATCACCACAAGTTTTTTTTGCCAGCAATTAACAGTTTTTGAGCATCGCTGACTAAAAATTTCAAGATGATACATCGCTTTAGTATGAAACGAATGAATTATGATAGACGTGCAACACTGATTTTTCCGAAATTGCTGACTTGGCCTAAACCTAGTTGGATCAATCAATTATAAAGTTCGGCATTCACGCAGGTGGCACAGCTGGGAAGACTTCATGGAGGGAACAGAGCATGCTTCATGCAATACGAAACGCCTTCAAATCGAGTTATCGTTACCCATTTGTATGGCGCGCAGAATCAATTCTCTTGTAGGAGCTCAATAGTTTGAAACTCTCGCGCTAAGCATTAACCTACCAACCCCCATAGTCTTATATCTTTTAACCGGGCATTTTCATTGAAAGCTCTTACCATAGCTTAGCATGTGAATCTGTGAGAATGGGAAGTTTGCAAAATTTAAAGTTTTTTTTTCTAGACGCGGTTAGGAAAGTGGATAGTTAGCTAATGTATTCAGTCGAAGAAGAAGCTTCAAACTTATTATCAAATGTATACCTTCCAAAATTTCTCGATCTTAAGTTCATGGTCCTTTTGCTAAAAATGACATCAGTTCAAGATTTCCTTGCAATGAAATAATACCTTAGATACTAGCGCTATGATAGAAGATGTGCGTCGATACGCTTAGGAGAATGGAAACCTTCGTAGGGGAATGGAAACTAACTTGCTGTTGCTAGGGTTTAAAATTTGGTACGACACGCTAGTGTATTAGCTGCTTGCTACGTCATCAAACTGCTAGACCCATACTTGTTGAAAACGTTAGCTATATGTAAGATTTTGTATTTAACCTGCGATGTTATAGCTGACCGAATACCTAATAATGTTTCAGGGGGCTCTTCTACCCAAATTAGCTCTGCTAAGAAGAGCCCTCCCTCCCAATTAGCTATCCAATACGATTATCTTGCTGGAGTTAACTTTTAGCTTGCTATTTCGGAGAAATAAAATTCTGTTTGTTGTTGTTGTTGTTGTTGTTGATGCTCATGTTGTTGCATGAATGAGAACAGAAACCATCTCAGAATCTCTAAACCTACCGACTTGATGATGAATAAGTAAGGCAAATTCTGCGTTGAATCGCCGATGACGTGTCCTTTTCTAAAGGCGAATTTGTGAAGAATGCTTATTATTACTACCAATGCTTATGCGTAATTAATGTTTACTTCATATTTACGGAATTAGTACGCTGTTTAACTGTCATCGGTTTCCGTGTATTCTTCTAGAAGACAATAGAGATAAAATTTGACATGCATGTTGGACTTTGTGTTCCTGCCAAATTAGAAAGCGAAAAATCTAGCACGGTTGTTGATGCTAATAGGTTGAATGAACCAACTTACGCGTAGAATCTTGTCGAAATTCCACTCGCTTCATCAATCAACGACAGCAGAGGGTAAGTGCGAAATATTTCTATTTGTCTAGAAGAAAATTTCTAATAAATGCTCAGGACAGTTAAAGCAAGAAAGGTTTATTTTATGCTCTGCCTATATATATCTTATCTGCCTTCATATAACGCCATCTTCGCGTTCGAAACGGACAAAGCGAACTTTCGAAACAGCAACATACAAACAGATACTTACCGTAGGAAGCTAACGATCGAAGACACTGTTCCGTCAGAGTTTTGAAAAACTTCAAGCAGGTCCTAGACAAAATTACACTGTAATTTAAATTAACAATGGGTAAACAACGTGAGACATACAGATATTTAACATTCAAATGCAGTTGTAAAGCAGGGTGAGGATTTTGCCGAAGGAATACAAGTAACAAACTTTAATCGAAATTCATTAACGAGAAAGAAAGGCCAGTACCGCGTACTGCCGTGTTAAAAAACCAAGACGAAGAAAGCTAAGCTTGCTGCAGCGTTAGTAAGGTGTTAGTAAAAGATTAGTTAAAAATTAGTTTAACTCAAGGCGTTCTTAACTACGCGTAGTAAAGTACGCCTTGGTATAACTATAGGAGGCAATTGATTCCAACTTAAGCTTCGAAATTGGCTTTGTTCATGCGGGCTCATCAACATGATTAGCTATGCTAAGGAGAGCTCTTCCTATCATGCAGAGAATATTTTGTTAAAATTTTGCTGTTGATTATTTGAGAAATATATTATTGTTGTTCTTGTCTTTGTTGTTGTTGTCGTCGTCGTTGTTGTTGTTGTTGTTGTTGCTGTCATGATATACGCTTTGACCCTACTTGCATCATGATCACCAGTGATAATCCGCAAAATTGAAGAAACTCTCTGTTTTATATAGAGACTCAAAGCATCTCTAGAGGATGCCTTGTAAAATTCTTATTAAACCCCTGCATCAACTGCTGCATGTTCAAGGTTTCCTTTACCAATTGCTCAATATCGTTTTTACCTTGGGAAAACAATTCAATGGTCCCTAAATGGCATTTGTGAACGCCATTTGCAAACGCTGTTGGTTTCGTGAATCTCTGTGCTCTTCAAATCTTTGACCATGTGTCGTTTGGTTCTTCGCACAGGGGTCATGCCTACGCTAGGTACGTCGCGGACAATGTACTCGGGCATACATATAATTTAAAAAAATGAAAGGCGAGCCGAAAAAAAGCTTTGAGTTAAAGTATCAGGATTTGAATTTAAATGCAAATTTTATGCGAAAGGATTTAAACTTAAAGGAGCTATTTTCACCAACCTCGCCTTCCAAGAGCATCACTTCTACTGCGGTATTGCATATTAAACTGTATTCTCGAACGCTGCTCAGCAAAACCTCTTCCACCTGTTTTGAAGAGAAGTTTCACTGCGTTCGTATGGTCGAAATGAGCAAAGATAAGTTGAAAAGCTTTGTGTCAGAAGCCAAGAAGTCATCACAAGTCACTGGGTCCCAAAAGCTACGATTATTGTCTTTCTAATGGAATCTCTGTACGGAGTACGCGATACTGAATGTGTTTTAGTATTGCAGTAACACTACATTATTTCTTCATGCACTGCATGCATCCATACTACAACATGCTCCACACAGCCACTCATGCGACACAGCGCTACACTTCATGCTTCCTACACGCATACATGCTTCGTACACTAGTCATGCCACATGTATTGCCTACAATAATCCATGAACGTACTACAATGCAGCAAGGGTGTCAGATAGTACTTAGCAAGTACGGCGGCATCATTGAGCCACTTTGAGCAATAGCCTTTAATCCTTAGACAGGAATGCACTATAACATCGTCAGAACAATGCCTAGCAAACGGATTTCTTTGCCTTCTCCCACTCATCACCATCAATGAAGTAAGTAGAATTTCAAAGTAGTTCTTTTTTAATGTAGCATTGTCTGTTGATGCCTTGCTCAATAGGACTATGCAGCAATAGATAAGTCATAAAATAATAAATGATAGCAAGCATTTCCTACGTCCGTGTAGCAGCCTTGGTGGAAATGGTCCACATATTGCTTGCGTACTCCTGCTGCAACTTCAATTATCTGCACTTTCGTTACTAAGAGAAATAAAATATAAGTGAATGCAATAGCCTGCCTGGCTGGGCCAATAGGGATTTTAAGTTTCCGTCTAAGAAACGACAGGTAAAGTTCTTGAGCACTGTTATTAAGCAGAGAATGGTTCAATATAAGCGTGGAAAAGATATATTGAGAGCAGTGATGCTGTAGCTTACCTCTTCCGGACAGGACAAAATACCACCTGTCAGTCCGCCGACCTTGCAGACACAGCACTCGACCTCGATCGTAACTATGAAATGAAATAGAAGGTTGCAACTGCTGTTTTGTTCTCATCTGAGAGCAAGCATTATTCATAGATTTCTTGGCCTGCTGCCCACCACCATGTACATGTATATGTATATATGTATATGTATAGATATATATATATATATGTATATATGTATATATATATATATACATACATATGTGTATATATATATATATGTGTGCATATATATATACATATATATATGTATATTTATATATATGTATATATGTACTTATATATTTACACATATATATACATGTGTGTATCTTTATAAATGAATAAATATATATATGCATATACATCTTCTTCTTCTTCTTCTTCGCCTTATCTCTGTACAGGTTTTACCGTACATCACAGACGTGGGCTCTTGCATGACTTGACATTAAACGCCATTCTTCTCTCTCTTGCGCAGTTCTCATTATAAACTGCGTCCCCACGTCGTATCTTTTTAGTGTGGATGCCGTCCATGTTGTTCTCGGGCGTCCTCGTTTGGCTGTTCCATCTACTCTACCGTGCAGTGCAACATTTGCTGTCCTGTTCTTATCCATCCTTATCACATGTCTCAGCCATTGATGCTGTCGTTCATGTACGCGTTGCAAGATTGTTTCTGTCTAGTTGAGAGCCCTACTGGTATCTTCGTTCCTCACCTTGTCCATGATGTTTACTCCCAGGATCTTTCTGAGCGCTGCCATCTCGAACACAAGTTATCTCTTTTCGTCAGCGCTCCTCAGTGTCCAAGTTTCGCATCCGTACAAAGCAATTGGTACTATGAGTGATCGGTAC